>QVRM01004795.1:0-20000 GCA_003439945.1 Dermanyssus gallinae
ACTCACGACAGAAACGTGAGGCAGTGCAGATCAAATTTAGCTTATTTCGATTTGGTAGCGTTTGTGCCGTGTGCAATTGAACAAAGTTACGTCAAATTGCGATATCGCACACAATCTTGTTAAGTAAGGCTCATCGACTTTAAGCTAAGTTTTGTTTTAATCCAGTAAACGATTTCGGAGACACAAACTCTCGAGAATGTACATAGGCATGCAGCTTGCGGGAGTTAACGTAGGCAATTTTGTGATAGACCAGAAGACATTGCAGACATTGAGGTTAAAAGAGTGGCTAGCCAGTCTTGTGTATTGCAATAGAAGGATCATCAATGCGGTCTGCTGCTTCTACAGAAAGTTTGCTCGGAATGATGGCGGACAGGGTACATACTCGCCAAGGACATGTCGATCTTCCGATCGCCTACGTACGAAACTGCGAGGATTCTTAGTTATGTACTTAAGTCCTTAAATCAAAACGAAAACACACTTTTAATGGAGAATAATGTGGGTTACGTAAAAATTGTGAGAGTTGTGTTTTGGGTAAATATTTCAGTGTAGCTGAACTTGACTGGTAAATAAAAAAAAAACAATATGTTACGACGACTTGTGTGTTGGGGGAAGCCCGTTGGGGACGGAGGATGGTCTGTAGAATGAACAACAACCTCCTTAAAAATTTTGATTTTCATTCCAGGTAACATGTCACTGATAATCATATTGTGATCAGATCGTCACAACTGACAGTTACTTTGAGTTTATCAAACTATGGTAACAGGTGATGTAATACTTGATGTTACAGGTTCGCCATGGCCGATTTAAGTTCCATTTGAAACATGCCGTGTGAAAACGACGTCCGCGTCTTTTTTTGGTCTGGGAAGGCGTTATTTAGAAGGACTTTTACCCGACCCGGTATTAAGCTATTCTGGTGCCAGTTTTGCCAGCCAAATATGTCACTGCTTTGCACCACAACGGCAACTGGGCAAACAGACAGAACATTTTTGGTCCGACGGCAGGTGCCTGCCGCCGTTTGCATATAGGAGACCTTCCTTGTTGACTGCTGTTGCACATTTAGGTACGAATGCTGCTCGCTGTACAATGCTTACCATAAAGTACATTTGGAAAAGAAAGAATATAATATATATACATATCGATATATATATATATATATATATATATATATATATATATATATATATATATATATGCCCGTGTGCGTATGAGGGCGTCTGTTCATGTGTCATCATTGTGGATCGATTTCGTTGACATCATTGTGTATGTGGCCGCCCGCTGAACATCATGATGACGGTAACGAGGCGACCCTCCCCATGTAGCGTGATCAAGCCCATTCCTACCAGTCTGTCTGTCTTGAATATGTCGCTGGTAGCGTGGCGTCGCGTTAAAGACAACGAGCTTGTGTTTTAGCGTAACTTCCAAACTGATTTTGTGTTCCAGACTTTTTGTTGTTGTTGTTGTTGTTGTTGATGTTGCTGTTCCTTTTGTCCTCGTTATTGTTCCGGTACTATCCGGATATCGGTGTTACCCCTTGTTGTTGTTTTGTTGTTGTTGTTGTTGCTGCTGTCACTCACGGCAGCGCCAGCGTGTGTTAGTGACCATAATCTCATAGGAATAATCGCAAAAACAACGTATAGTTAAGATAAAAAAAAAACCTCTTGTTATATTCTAGTGCATCATAGCAGCTCGTGCTACTGTCGTGCATCAAAAGCAAAAATAAATTAAGAAAAAAAAATAGGTGTACAACGCTTAGAATTATGAAGCCAAGGAATAAGTAAACAATAGTACGTCTTAGAAACTGGTTAAGATTTTCTGCACAGAAACGCAGCGACGGTGCTTAAGTGTAGTCGTCATCATTATCAGCAGCATCAGCATCATCATTACCACCACCACCATTGTCAGAATCATCATCATCATCGTACCACGATAACGTATCGGCAAGCACAGTGATCGGCCCTCATCTTCGGAACAGCTATGTTTAAGCGACTTGTTATTGACCGCGTAACAAAGCGGGGGTAGTAGACAAGTCAAAATGATGTCATTTACGAACTTAATCCCGTGCTGTTAGGGCTGGACCTGTTCACATTATTGTCGTTGTTGTTGTTGTTGCTGCTGCTGCTGCTGTTGTTGTTGCTGTTGTAGTAGGCGCCGATATTGTTATCGGCTGTACGGCTGTTGCACTAATACTCTTGTTGCTGTTCTTCTTCTTGCTGTTGTTGTTGCTGCTGTTGGTGTTGTTGGTATTGTTGTCGTTGTTGTTGTTGTTGTTGTTGTTGTTGTCGTAGTTGTTGCTGCTTCCGCCGCCAACGCTGTCGTACTTTCTAGCTTTCAAGTGAGCTTTCATATTTAGTAACACGCTTGCGTGCAGCACGGCACGGTACATTCGTAGGTGGCTGGTTGACGTGCGGGTCCCTACCGACGATCTAATTCAAGTTAGTTAACGCAATCGTTTTACGCTTGGCTTACGCTATGCATGCACGAATGACTAGCCGTGTGTATATTGAACTATGCACGCTCGAGACTGCACGTAGCGGAGAAACCGTTAGACTCCGTCTCTCGCAACGGTTCCTATGAGAGAACAACCGACAACTCATTACTACTAATTTCCGCTCTTATATCCGATTCATGATATATAGAGAATATCTAAGTATACAAATGTTTCCCCTCACTGACCTGGAGGGGCGATAATCCAACGGAACTAGGATGGGTTTCTACAGTATATATATATATATATATATATATATATATATATATATATATATATATATATATTTATTTATATATATACATCATATCATATTTATTCACCATAGTTGTTGGTAGTAGGATTCGACTGACACATGGTTTGCTACGAAACTATAGCAATATCTCGTTCACACGCGCCTGTAACGAGTATGAGTCTAGTGCCGAATATATACACACCACATTATATTTATTTATATAACTTTTTTATGTTAGCACTTTGGAGTGAACAATTGTTTCTGCGTGAACGTGTAGTCACGGGTTCTCTAACCCAGGATTAGCCCAGTTCGACAATGTGCCCCCAACATGTGCTGCGTTTCCTCGTTGAATATCGAGCGACAGCCTCTGATGCAAAAATTCCGATGCTCTCGAGTCATCGAAGCAATGTGCTGAAGGTAGTGGACTTCGGATGGAGTATCCAGTCACCGTCTCGCCATGAAAAGACTGTGTGCGGAACTCCGGCGTATTTCCTATCTGAGATGGTTCGACAACAACAAGAATACGATCATCGGGTGGATAACTGGTGCATCGGGGTCGCAATGTTTGAGTTTCTCACCGAGTCGACTCCATTCGAGTTAGAGAATCCTAAGGTGAGTCACCAATTGATCTGCAACAGGGATGTCGCCGACGTTTTCCCATCCAACGTTTTAAAGTCGGCGTGCGATTTAATGAGCAAATTGCTTGCCAAACAACCCCAAGAGCGAATATCTCTCGAAAACGCCATGAAACATCCATGGATGGCCGCGGCAAGGGCTACAAAACGATCGACGTCCTCAAGACATCACGCTCAGATGCAGACGAGCGCAAAATTTACAAGTGCGACTTAGCGGGCTGCGGGTACACCACCTGCTGGAAGAGTGCGCTAAGCCGGCACAACCGCACTGTGCCCCTGAAGCTCCGCACGGCTTTCTGCAATGTTTGCTCAACGTTGTTCTTCTGCCTTCTGAAGGACCTTCGGCGGCAGCAGCACCAGCTAACGAAGCTGCACAACGCGCGCAGCACCGATAAGACATTCGTACGTCGACCGCACAAGGTGTCGTACGCCACCGCCGAGGCGCTGAAAGCGCACGTTTCGTCAATGGCTTGCTCGTCTAAGCCTCAAGTATCGGTGGATCGAGGATTGCTGCTACTCGACGGACGACGTACTCGACGACGCTCAAGACACATCGTGCGTGCCACAGCGACAAGCGCACGTTCGCGTGCAAACGCTGCCCCAAAACGTTCAAGTTCAAGAAGGTGTCGCTCAAGGAGCACCTTGTCACGCACGAGGACCCTGATCCCAAGCAGTTCGTGTGCGGCTTCTGCAAGAAGTCCTTCCGATCCAGCCCCGGGCTTCGTATGTATATATATATATATATATATATATATATATATATATATATAATGGTGACGTTTCTCCTCGTCTAGCATAAACGGTACCACGGAATGAACAATATCGTGCTTTGATAATCTAATAATAACAGCCGCGGCCGCAGCAGCAGCAGTACAATCGACGACACATTACCAGCAAACACAAGGAGTAACAAACTGGCGGCATGGAACTGCGCGAATACAAACGGGTCTAGGTACAGAAGAACAACAACAACAACGGCATGTCAATCGGGGTAATGATAGCGATCACAAACGGCCGGAAAAAAAACGCCCAACAAAAACAACGTAACCGTGTCACAAGCAGGCAAGCAGGGGGCAGCATTCGGCGAACGATCAAGCATCGTTTGGCATTTGGGGGACGCCTGCGGGTGGGTGGACGGACGGAGACGGACAGACGGGCGGCCGGGGGCGCAGTCAGCATGTTTCATCGTCATCATTGCCACCTCAGAAAGCTGTCGCCACAACAGTTCAACAGTATAGTTGTCCTAGAAGTAATGACCATAGTAGTGGACGTAGTTGTTGTTGTTTTTGTTGTAGTAGTAGTTGTTGTAGTAGTGGTGGTGGTAGTTACAGTCGACAGATAGCCACATCGATCGCGATAACGACGACAGATCGTGCTCGTCGTAGGGCGGTTTCGTCGCCGGCATGGGCGGCGGTGGTGGCGGCGGCCCGAACAAACCCACCAGCTAGCCACTGCCGTGAGGGAGGAGAAGAAAGCCCTGCACGCGCGTATAGAGTATCCCCCCCACACTCACAATAATGGCTTCATGTCATGATGATGATGATGACAATAAAGATGATGATGATGATAATAATAATGCTGATGATGATGACGTTTAGTAATTTCTCGCATGGCTCGCACATGCCATGTTAATAATCTTCATAATACGAATAATGATACTGATAATGATATTCATATTACGAATAAATTTAATAATACTGATAATAATAATAATAATAATAATAATAATAATAATAATAATAATAATAATAATAATAATAATAATAATAATAAGCAGTATGTTCTGCAGTACTAGCAGCATTAGCTTCATCGTCGTCGGTTATATCGCATAACACCTTGAATCAAGAGTCGGTCATTAAGCCGTTCAAACGACAGTTACACAAACGTCGAATGTTGCGGCCACGCGGATACACACTGACCCGCCACCGTACCGTTGCCGTACCGGTGGCCAGCCTGAACAAGCTTGCATAGACGACGTGACTCTTTTTGTTGTTGTTGTTGTTGTTGTTGCTGTTGCTGTTTTCTTCACGGGGTGGAAAATAGACCTCTGTCTTTCTAGCAAGCACAACCGAACGAAAAGAACAACCTCATGAGGGGGAGGGGCTTTGAATTGCACCAGTGATAGGTGTAGTGGTACTCGCTATACCACCTTACCTAAACCACAATAACAACAATAACAGCAGCAAAACTAACAACGATAACAACAACAATAACAACAATAACAACAACAGCAACAATAGCAACAACAACAGCAACAATAGCAACAACAACAGCAACAACGACGACAACAACAACAACAACAACAACAACGACAACAACAACAACAACAACAACAACAAGGACAACAAACAACCATTTGGTGCTAACCGCTCTAATGATGTATCGTGCGTTCCGTGCTCTATGATATGACCGGTTTTGCAGGATTACGACGCTCCGGTGCACTCTTTCTGTGTGCGTTCAGCTACCGCTTCGACCTAAGCGACATCAACCTCAGCGATGTCGATGCGTGCTGCACGTGTTTAATTTTTTTAATTTAGATCGTGTCAGTTGCCTCAAGACGGGAGATTTAGCACAAAAAGCTTGTATGGTAATTGCAGTACCATCCGTGCTTGCTACCGATATCTATCTCTCGCTCCATATATATCTATATACATATATATATATATATATATATATATATATATATATATATATACATATATAGATATATATACATATATATACATTTATTTTCTCTGTTTAACGGATGACAGTATTTTTTACAATATTTAAGCTGTCTCTGTTCGGAACGGGTTATAGACCTATGGGAGATGAGTACAAATCAATTTACGTGTGGTTCTTCGTTCGATAGTATTCGATTTATCTTTCTGGTAGTAACGGCCAAGGACGGGCGGCCATCTGACACCGAATAGTTGGTCATGGTGTCATAGCAGATCACGCTAACCGTTCGCGCGTTCCGATCCGCGGCGGCAAATTGCTCACCGTCATCATATCGACATCGTAGGCGTCTGGCGGCCAAAGGAACAACAGCAACAACAACAACGCACGATACGATATACAAGCCCCGATTTGGTAATTAGGAAGCTGACCGTAATAAATCAGCAATTTAATTAAAAAAGGCAGGCGCAGTGCAACTGACGCGATCTGTAAGCGAAGCCGTCCAGCTAAAGGTGGACCACCACCACCACCACTACCTTCTCAGGAAACTCGAAGAGGTCGAAGTGGCCTAAACGTACAACACCATTTCGCATAGCACATCGTTCCGTATCAAGGTCCCCAAAAAAGAGAGATTTCTTCTGGCTTTCATCTGTAGCTCTTCGCGCGCAGCGTGCAGAGGGACGAACAGGAATGGCGAGTCAGAGAGAAAAGAGAGATAAAAAAAACAAGCAAAATTGCTACACGTACCATTGGGAACGCAAGCGGACAAATCATCGGGTCACAACCGGTTATCTATTCTCATATTATGTGTATATATCTTTACAGTAGTGTCTAATTGACGCTGGCTAGATAGATTGAATTGCAATGGTGATGATGATCGCCCTGCTTGCTCGGGAAAGGTAGCCCTTTTAAATGTCGAACATGCTGCCGGCATAGGGAGGCACTTAGCGGCAATTTGTTTTGGTGCATATACATTGTGAGAGCTATTGGAAGATACTACACGGATATAACGAATTGAATTTAGACCAACTTCAAGTAACAAAAATCATCATCATCATGATCATAATCATCGTCGTCTAACTAAGAAGTTGCCAAACATAGCATGAGTAGTTTGAATCTGTATGCAGAGAACGTTATGAGAAAAGAACGAAGAGCTTCTTCTTTGATAGCTCTTCCTTGGCCTCTCGAACACCGGGATAGGCTTGGTTTTTGTGGCGAATAGGCTCTGCAATGTCCTCCGCAAAAACAGATACTAGAATATAAGCCCTTGTGTCGTGCGCGTTCTGAGAAACGCCTGAAACGTCAAGGAGCTGAGCCGTCGTTTACCGGAGCACGTCAGGCTAGTTTAGAACGATAGCGGCCGATAGGTGACCCGAGAAGAACGACAAAGCCAGTACGCTGCCGTTACAATGTTGTAATGTATATATCTTGCGGCATGCTTAGTGTTCTTTTGGAGCACATGGGTAATGATGATAGCCTCACAACACTACGATGGTGTTATGGATTATACGTCATCATATGTGTAGGCAGAATTCCTTGCACTGGCTAGTTCCGGTCATCGCCTTGTAGACAGCAACAGTGACAATAACGACGACGACAGCAACCACAACAACAATGATAACAAAAACAACAACAACAACAACAACAGTAACAACAAGAACAACAGCAGCAGACGCCACGTCAACCACGACAATAGCAACCTCATTTTGTTGGCCACTTTTACCTTCTTGTTGCACTTTACCGGCTGCCTTCATCGAGGTGTCTGGCGCAAAAAGCTTGTCGTTCTATCATCATCATCATCATCATCGTCATCATCATCATCGTCATAATCATCATCATCATCGTCGTCGTCGTCGTCGTCATCATCATCATTGTATCGTCGCGAGCGTACCGCCACCACCATCATTGGCCGATGTCTGTCTGGATTGATATCACCACCTACAGCCCTAATGCAGGTGAAGTTGTTGTTGTTGTGGTAGTAGTGGTGGTAATGGAGGACAATGTGTGACTGCTTATTGTAGGGTGACAACAACAACAACACACCCATCTACGGCTGGCCCGCCCAACGTGCCTGTTC
Organism: Dermanyssus gallinae; assembly: GCA_003439945.1. Classification (NCBI taxonomy): domain Eukaryota; kingdom Metazoa; phylum Arthropoda; class Arachnida; order Mesostigmata; family Dermanyssidae; genus Dermanyssus; species Dermanyssus gallinae. The sequence continues at coordinate 8,091 of QVRM01004795.1, forward strand.
CGCAAGCCAGCCAGTGTACTTGCTCACCTTCCGACTGATTGAAGTACTGCTGTACGTCTGTCATTATCACAGCGTCATCAGCGTCATCACAGCGCCATCAACATCATCATCGCCGCCGCTGCCGCCGCCGTCGCCTTCATCATCAGCGTCGTCATCATCACCAGCGTCATCACCACCATCGTCACATTAACACTATTATCATCGTTTGGTTTTCACTCGTCAAACTCACCAGCGCGAGAGGCGGCAAGCGAGTGGTCAACCTTCAAGTGCATGATCTATACCCGTCCATAGTCGTCAATGAACGAACACATGCACGCACCACCGGTGGCCGACGGCCTCCAGTCGCCGGTTACGCGAGATATCGTAGTCCGTCAGTAAGACAACAACAGTGAGCCAGTTGATTAATTGAGGGCGTCCAAATTAGTGTCGTAGTAGTAGTAGTCATCTACCTTCCTACCTTATTTATATATATAATACATTTACACAGCCAGCTACACAGACAGATTGACACGATATATATATATATATATATATATATATCGTGTTGATATATATAGATAGATAAGCTAACGCACATATGTATCATATGTTCAGAACACAATTTATTATCGGCAGGATATGCTTTGTAACGCGCCTACGACGTGCATGCTGGTTTTGCACGCTGGCTTGATTTCTTCCTTGATTTTTTGACCGCCTGCTTGCCTGGCTGTTCGCCATTACCCTCTCGATAGCTCCGATACTGCAAGTTAGTTGCCCCGCCAATGCATAGTAGTGATTATTATTTATTGTTTCATTTATGGAATGGCCCGTTGAAACTGCCAGCGTGCTCATTAACTGTGTGAAGAAAAATTAATTATATATATATATATATATATATATATATATATATATATATATATATATATATATATGCGGGTGTGGCGTAATTAGTGCAACGGCTTTTGTCGGGTAAGGACAGAAAGAGTGTGTGTGCTAGATGCCTCGTTCTCGTCAACGGGCGGGCCAGTAAAAATCACAGTCTCACATCTTATAAGTCATTATTTATTGTTTATATTTCGTGTTCGCTTTTTGTAAGTACCGGCAGAATGGTCAAATCTAGTGAATACAGAGTTCGAACAGCTAGAAGAGAGCCGCTTGACTGAGAGAGAAGATTGCAAGCATGCTTGAAATTCGTCAGATTCGTCTATGAAACGAACGTATGATAAAAGATTTTGTGAGTTGGGGAACCTCAGTTATAGCCGTCGAACCGGTGGACCGAGCTCCGCAAAGAATTCAAAACTTGTTGAGTGAGCGCGTTCTCACAACCACCCCCGTCAGTTTTAAAGGCGGCTTTCCAAATATATTCGCCTGTCAGATTGTAGACTGGTTGCCCATTTTCTTATGCAAAAAGTGAAGAATTTTTTTTAGGAGGTGTTTATCCTGCGTCCCCTACGGGCTTGGAACCGTCGTGAGGCATAACGTCAATGGCAAAAACTAAAGCAGGCCAATGCTACTAATAAGACAAATGTGTTGATTTCGTTCAACATATTTCTTAAATACACCGTCGTACCGTGAGGCTAAAGTCGTCTCCTCTGTAAAACTAGCATTGCTAATCAAACGAACGAACTCTTGCCTGAAGCGCCAATGAAACTACTTAACGTATAAGAGTGGTTGCAAGGCGGGGCCACAACCAGAATTTGGGCCAGAATGACGACAACCGGTGAAAAATTCGTTGACTTTGTATCGACCAACGGACAAAGATTTTAGAGGCTGCTGTACTTGCCTGGACGCAAAACCACCTCCGCCGATCACCGCCCACAGCCTCCTGCGACCAACAGTTCTGAGGAGACTGTGGGCTTGTGTGAAAAACAAGAGCGGACTATTTGTTTGTCATATATATATATATATATATATATATATATATATATATATATATATATATATATATATAAGTCAAGTGTTTTACACATAAATACCGCTTCTACATTTGTGTACCCGGTTACAGTATTACTTAACGTTCTAATAAATACAAATGTATATATATATATATCAACACCATGAATACAATTTAATTGTGATCAATCTTGGATCTGAGCCCGCCACCTCTCAAATGCAAGGCAATCGCTTGGCCAGTGAGCCACAGTATTGACGTACGAGTATGTGTGTGTCGATACTTGAGAGTAACGCCTGCGTGAACACATGTGGTGGCCGCGGCGAAATCTTTCTTGATCATACTCTGACTGTGTTGTCATTTAAACGTTTATAATGAGGATGCTTTTTCGTAGCGTGTCACGTGAACTCACCGGATGCGTGCTTCAGAATCGGGTGGGAGAAAAGCGCCCAATGCTTGGGCCCCATCAACTCTTCAGCCAGACGCTCCAGACCTGAAAGGCACAAACGCATACAAAGAGATAGACCAGAAATGTAAAACGCTGCTATAAAACGAAGACAATAATAATAATATATATATATATATATATATATATATATATATATACATATATATATATATATATATACATCGCACATATACGCGTAAAACAAGCGTATACACGCACGAATAACATTTAAGAATGGGTTCTATTTAACTCTATTGAGAATCTTATATACGATTAAGGTTCAATGTGTCCCTATTTCTACTAGACCCTGACCTAAAATGCAATACAATATACCGTTGGTTACTTCTGGCTTCATGAAAAAGGCCAGAGACGCCTCATTTGAAGCTGAAGGTATTGTGGCCATTCCCGGATGAGCGAAGGATGGTTATCTTTCCTCTCTCGCCTGCATGTTCCGAACTTACGCCACACGCAAGTTCTGGTAGATAGACCCCGACTTCGTTCGCTTGTTTCAACGGCAGCATGATCTGGTTTCGTTTTATTATTGCTGTGCCATAGCTTGCTGGAGCAGGAGCGCTCTTGGGAACAAGAATTGGTCGAAAGCTAACTGATAATGCTGGAGAAAATAGGGTAGAAGCTGGAAAACCGAGTCTACGACGTTTCAACTTACAACGAAAACCGCTTTTCTACGCGGACGGCAAACTTCTAACCCAAATGATTTTCCGGCCCATTCTTTTTCCATTGATGTACATCGCATATTGGCAGTAGCAGTTGCGGTGACAAGGGCGGTAGCGTACTTCTGTGGCGAATTATTGTTAACGCTTAAACAGCTACTACTGGTCCATAGAACAGCTGTAGTAGTAAAAATAAACTCAAAGCTCGATTAAGATGCGTACAGCTCTACCCTCAATATGACTTTCTCCATTTCTCTCCGTTGCTCGTTGGCTTGCTTGGTTTTCTCTCGTTTCTCCGGCTCCTCCTTCTCATTATCTGTTTAGCTGCAGATATCTATCTGTCTGATTCGTTTCTTTCGTCGGCCGTCTGCTAACCGTAATCCATAGGTTAATCTGCCTTGAACTTGACGTGGAAGCACAGCTTATTCAGGTGTCCTTGGCGACAGCAACAACAACAATAGCAACAACCACAATAATCGAACACATATCCTAACTAACTGCCTTGGGCAGCCAATCAACCAACCACCTACTTAGGAGAATATCCCATTGATCCTATTGGTGGCAATGGCCCGGTCGACCTCGATAGACTTATCATCGGGACCGACAACGGGGACTAGATGGCAGTAGAACACGGAGGAACAGATCTATCTAAGTCTAAAGACACCACACTCATAAAGATTTAGGTGGTCAGCATCATGGAATTGGCAATTTGTGCAATTGCAATGCATCACAACCACAATCATGACAATGGTGGCGATTGTGCTAATTGTGTAATTATTTTAATTTTGATGAAGATTTAAGCGATAAATCTTAAATCGTAGAATCTTTACAATAATACTAAAACACAAATAATAATATACTGTTCGCATACATTTATTGCCTTGCCAACCAGTTTTTCAGTTAATGGCATTATAAGTTATTGCATGCTTATTAGTATTACAGAGTGTCTAAATCTATAAAGCGAGGGAGAGACTGCAACATATGTACCCGCTATAGATAGGCATATATTTGTGGAAAATTCGTATAGTGTCCAAATACGATCAGCCTGGACTCTTTAGCACGACAACCGACAATGCTAGTTAGCCGTAAACTATATGCCACTTTTTTTAGAGGAACACACGCGCCTTTTCTGCGATTGTATTTTGTCTGTTTGTTAATAGTCGACTGCCTGCGATTCGCCGTAGAAGGTAGCGTCAAGTTGTTTGTCAAACATCCAATTTGGCAGGCTTGTCACTGTCATAAGACGTCCCAAAGGCCTTACGAAATGAAACGTAAGCTCTCAAATCGAGAGACCAAAATAACGTGCAGAAGCAGCATAAGTCGAAGTAGAAGGCGGAAACGTGTTACCGACCAGGGCAATCGCACAGAAGCCACCGCGCGGTGTTTTGATGACGTTTGATGAAAGGTTTTAACCTTAAACCAATTATGATCTAGAAGATTTGCGCTAATTATGCCACAAGAGTGGTCTCCCTACTGGTGGCGCTGGCTGAAGGTACTGAAGATAGTTAAACCTCTCTCTCTCTCTCTATCTACACCAGACCACAGGTCCATGTATATGAGAATAAAACAGACAGAGACGAAGAAGAGACAAAGCGATATACATCCCTAGCGCTTTCTGCTCGCGATATGACTAGTATTTCTCGTACCTGTTGCAACAGTGGCACGCATTCCTTCGACGAGTCGGGGAGGAGCGCCGTTAGCCCAACAGCACGACTCAGCAATAAGTATCATCGGAGAGGCAGTTTGTAGAGTCTACTTATTTGGTAGTATCTCGGCAGCAGCTGGGTGTCAGTGAAAATAGCAGCTATTGTTTGTTACAGTTCCCAACTGTAATTTGTTGCTATCGGTGTTGCCTTCGAGGTTGTTGTATGATGTCCTTTCGTTCGGCTAGACACTTTGGTTTGTTCGAACATTATATTACAACAGTCCACGGTAGCGAATGATACCGGATCAAGCGCTATGCAGAGATCGAAATCAACGACAACAGCCACCACAACAACAGCCACCACAACAACAACCACCACAACAACAACCACCACAACAACAACAGCCACCACAACAACAACCACCACAACAACAACCACCACAACAACAACAAGTCACGCCGTCGAATTTCACTACCGCCGACGAAGGACAACACACTGGAACGTGCACACCAAGCAAATAGCTCATCGTCCCCGTAGGTGTCAAGAAGTACACATAGCGTCGTAGCTTACGTCGGTTGGAACTGCTGCGCTAATCCATAATTGCCGCACTCCAAACCAAAAACGAATATCGCACACGTTACGTCTTTTGTTTCGCACACGTAACCTTCACATACGCAGGGTGTTGTTTAACATACACATTCATGTACGCTGGCACAGACACACATACACACAAAAACATATACTTGCGTACACCCCCGCGTACATACACAAACATCAGCACATGCACTGAAACCAATGCCCACTCGAGTGGCGAAGAGGACGGTGTGCCTCTTAACTGTAAGGCGGGGGGGACTGGGGGGTCGGAGGTGGGAGATGAGGTAGTCGACGCAACGCTGCCCAAATTCGCCCACGTGACGACCATAGAGACGGTTTTTGGCTACTCCATTTACTACTATAACTACTACTACGACAAGTACAACGTCAACTACTGCTACTGTCGTCCATTTTGTTTTTAGTTTATTAATACTACTTCATTATTATTCATTCATTCACAGTTGTTGCTGTTATTATTAATACTATTGCGTAAAAGTAGAACTTTAGTCGCAGCGCCTTGTAATCCTGGGTCCTCCGTGGAGCTTTCGAAGTTCCGCCTTGGACATTCACAAGAAGAGCAGTGCCCAAGAGTTGCAGTTTTCAAGACAAAATCGCGAGCCCGCGGAAATAAAGGAAAAATAAAAAATATCGATCTCGATCGAATTGTGCAGTCATAACCATTCACGGTAGTGTGGATTTGCTTCCATCTAGGCATCAAGGCAGCACACCAATGGACAAAGAGAGAATGAAGAAAGCCGCTGCAAGAGCAGGGTTTTAATATCTGTTGTCCAAGACGGTTGAAGAAGAGAAGAAAAACATGAATGAATAAAAACCTACTAAATCAGCAGCAGCAGCAGCAGCAGATAATGACAACGACGATGCTAATGAGCAGTACAAAAAACAACCAACACTGATTGCCACATGTGGGATCGTTCGTAGAACACTACTGGAAATCGCACAAATTGCTTTCCACGGCTCGTTCGTTTAGCAACAAAGGAGCGCCGTAGCAGGTTTTCCACCAGATTGTCAACCAGATTTTGACCGGCTCGTCGTCGTCATTAACGTCGTTGTCGTCGTTGGTATTGTTGGTATCGTGGTGAAATCCCAGTTGTAGTCGCAAACTAAACTATCTACCTGTAGTTAAACAGTAGCTACGGCACACCGAACACTTCTGGGGGCAACTCGGGGGCATTACCATCCCTACCACTCCATTATCACTCGATTACTGCTACTATTTCCACTAATCCGTACGCTATACAACAATAGCAACAAAGAAAAAATACACCAGTAGCAACAACAACAACAACAACGACGACCGAAACAGTCACATCAACAGCGAAAGCATTATGAACCGTTACAACAGCATCCAGCAGCAACAACAATTCAGCCGTGTTGTTACTGTTTTCCTTGTTGTTTTTGGTGCTGCTGTTATTATTGATGCTTTTGCTGTTGTTGTTGTTGTTGTTGCTGCTGCAGCTGCCGCTGACGGTGGGATTGATAGCCGCGTATGCGGTAGTCCCCACGCAATGCTAAACGCGATGCCGCCAAACGGTTCACACCGGTACACGTCCTGTCATCGTCGTCCTCGTCGGCATTGCCGTATCCTATGCGCGCGCGGTCTCGGTTTGAATTGAACAGAGCAGTTTTTCTTTGCCTCTTGCATCTCGAAATGGCCAACACGATATACCTAGCCCCCTCTCTGCTAGGTAAGCCGCTCTCTCTCTCTCTCTCTCTCTATCTCTCTCTCTATATATATATATATATATATATATATATCTGTTTCTGACCCTCTACATCGCTCTCTCTCTCTCGATCTGTTCATATCTACTCTCTGTTTGCCCCTGTTTCTCTCTCACTCTTTCTCCCCCCCCCCGAACCCTGCTTACCCCGCGCAGTATTTATGAGCGATGTCGTATGTGCGGCCGCGTAAGCGCCTTCGTTGCCAGCTTTGATATGGTATCGTGCCTCTATATTTATATACATATATGCAGATCATAAAGCAGTCGCTAGTCGATAGTTAAGGCTTAATTTTTCAAAGACTGCACCAAGAAATAACAAAAACATATGTTTTATTGCATTTTTATTTTTTTACTTTTCTACGTTAACGATGTGTTGACAAACTTAGATATATATATATATATATATATATATATATATGTGTGTATATATATGTGTTTATACTATATAAGTATGTACATATGTTGTTGTGTATGCACAAACAGTACGTAATGTTCGTTTGTATGCGGCGTTTCTTTCTAACAGAACAAAAGAGGAGATTAGTAAGATGAGGACGACTGCACCACGTGTACATCATACACGGGACACACTCATTACCGAACAACGAAAACAACACCAACAACAGCAGTAGCAACAACAACGACGACAACACTATCAGCGAGAAACAACAGTAACAACAACAACAAATACCACGACTACGACAACAGCATTATCATTGAGAAACAACAGCTGATAATGGAGATTAGAATCAAGGATGCTGAAAAGGGAAGGACCGCCGACAAGCATCGACGAACTTGCGTTGGAGATGAGTGTACCCACCTACCTGTCTGGTTAATCAAATAAGCAAAGCTGTCATTGTTGTTGTTGTTGTTGTTGTTGTTGCTGTTGTTGTTATTGTTGTTGTTGTTGCTGCTGTTGTTACTGCTGTTGCTGTTTCTGCTGTTGTTGTTGCTGCTGTTGCTGTTTCTGCTATACCTGCTTTCCTGGTTGTTGTTGTTGCAGTTGCTGTTCTGTGTTTTAGCTATTCTTGTGTCGATAATTGTTATTCTTGTTGTTGTTGTCGTTGTTGTCGTTGTTGCTACGTTGTTAACACAACTTTCATAGGAACAGGTGGTTAGTTGCTCGTAGCGACAGACAGTGATGTTTTTCTATATACGACCGCTAGTCGCCACCTCATGGTATGTTGTACGACAACGACAATTGTCCGCGCTGGCAAGTCGACGCCTTTCACCTGGAGTTTCTTCTGCTTGCAATCGGCCACCACCACGGGCCAGCTTCGCCTATACCACTGCTGTAGATTCCCGTAGTCCTGCAAGGGGTGATTGGCAAGGTCCATCTTGCCTGCATCCGCTCCCACCTGCCCGCTTTCAACAACCATGACAACAACAAACAATAAAAACAACAACAACAATAGCAACAACAGCAGCAATAACAACACCCATAATAGCAGCAACAACCGCAATACCAAAACACCACAGTAGCAACAACAACAACAACAATATTACCCTGCCATGTATATATGACCGAGCCTGTTAACGCTTGCCGTCGCCTTGCTAACTGCGCCCATGGCGGACCTGGCTGGGACGCCCTGTCAGTTGTGCCGGTTCGCTTGAAGTCACCGTAATCGTCATCGGCCTTGGATCGCGTGTGTGTGTGTGTGGCGTGAATATCGGTTAGTGGATGCGGCCCAGACAGAGAAATCGAGCAAGCTGCCGAGACCAACATAGGAGAAGAGAGAGTTAGTGAGCGGAGGAAAAGAGATAGAGAGAGGGAGAGGGAGATAGAGAGAAAGAAAGGAACCCGTTGCAGACATCCGGCGTCTGGCATAAGCCGATACGAGGCCGTCCTTCCGCGATGCTAGGATAACCAGTACCACCAATAATAATAATAATAATATACACACACACAACGACAACGACGGTGGCCACCCTAATAACAGCAGCAACAACAACAACAACAGGCGACGTCCTTAGGCGACGACTTTACCCGTGTTGTTGCTGTTGTTGTTATCGTTGTTGTTGCTGTTGCTGTTGTTGTTGCTGCTGCTGCTGCCCCAGCTTGACCAACAGTCATCTCAACCACTCAACTAGTTAAATCTTTTTTGCGTTTTCAAGGTCCAAGAGGTCCATCATCCACCAAGATGAAATGGAGATGCAATGCCTCGACACAGCGACGACAACGGCAGCGACAGGGACATCATAGATAGTCAACCGTGACCATATAACCCATGCTACGACTGAAGGCCGTTCAAGTCTCGACATCCGCTAGCCGTCCAGCTACCAACCACAGATGCAAGTGTTGTTGATTATGCACCTTATACACGCTCATACAGATTCCTATAAAGGTACAAACGCGCATATATATATATATATATCCGTATACGCATACATACATATACAGGTTGATCTTAAATTACGTGCACTCATCTTAAGAGGTGGTAGAACTCGTTCAAGAATAGTTTCTCTTATTGGAATAGAGAGGGGATGCGTGCCAAAAAAATATCTTGTTTAGAAGTGAGAGTGAACTTGGATGTGAATGGTTGGACAACAACAGGCGCGCGATTGCAGCGGGCGCGAACAAATTGTTTGGTGGAGAAGCCAGATATGCCGTCGCGTTTGGTAGTCATTTCTGCTTGATCTGATGCTTCTGCTGGCAGCTAGAAGGCAAATAAAAGTCGTATTGAGAACTGTTTGCCGCAGCAAAAATTAGAGTCCTGAGGCATTCACATTTACACTAACTTTCACGTTCCATAACCTAAACACTTAGTAATATTGTCCTCCGTCCAACGAACAACCGCAGGATTGTACTGTTTAGAGGGCCAATTCCCCCGCACCCCAATGTGGATATATCATAGCATCTCGTGTTAACAGAAAAGGCCAGTTGGCGGCCTTGCGTACGTCGAGGCCGCTAAGATCCCAAGCAACAAGCCCACGGGTTATACGGCTAACGGAGAGAATTTACCGATTTACCGAGACCGATTGACGATTAGTCTCAATCGGACTATATAGTACTTTGCAGGTCAACAGCTAAGGCACTTGAACACCAGCTAAGAGAGTTAGCAACACTGTATGAAGTGCGGCCAGATTCCAAAGCGCTGCTGCCCTTTCACGTCAAGTAAGATGATTTGCGGCAGGACCGGTTACAGTGCAACGTCGAATCGCTGTAGCTGTTCTCTCAGCCGCTCAGGCAAGTTGTAGCAACAAGCAACAGAAGAACACAGGGAAGAAACAGAATCATCGCGTATGATCGAGAAGAAAGCGACATACGGCAGGCATAGGAAGCCGCCATTGACGGCAGCGTTCGTAACAACAACGACGGTGGCAGCAACGACAGGAAACGACTGATGTCGAGATGAAACAGAAGCCAAAAGTTTAAACGAACAAACTTCATGGTCCTTCTCCGTTTCGCTGCGCTACTCTCTCTCTGGTCAGCATTCCTTTACAGAATCTAAATCACCTTTTATTAGGTATTTCGTTGTTTATACATATATACATATAGTCGTATATATATATATATATATATATATATATATATATATATATATATATATATATATATATATATAATGCTATCTTGTCCATCGGTTAGCCCTTTAGCTCCCTTTCAATGAATGGTATTCTCTGGCCTCTGCTGATAGCTTTTAATTGGGATTTATTATTAATATGTATAGCTATCACAATTATTAGTATATAAATTATATACTATTTACAATATTGTTTGGAAAAAACAAAACAAATAATAAAAATACCAACAACAAAGATGGCTAATAGAATTAAAGAATATGGCTACCGCTCGAAAGCTCAAGCAATAGTAAACCATCTTCTCAAAAGCACAACACAAACAGAATATTCTTCAAAATATCACCTTTAACCAAAGTACTGCAAGTAATTGAAATTATAAATAAGGTCCTAAACTGATAAGATTTCTACGAAACTGGTAAAAGAAAGTGCCGATCTTCTCGCATCATTGTTGAAACAATTTTACAAATTATGTCTACAAACTGAAACTTTACCCACGACACTTAGGTTGCGCCTCTTTATAAAGGGGGTAAGATTTGCTTTGAAAACATGTGACCTATATATACCAATATCTCTATTACGACGGTATTTAACAGACTTCTCGACGAAAAATATTACATTCTCAATTTGTTGATTCATTGAAAAACAACATTGTCTGTGTTTAGGGATAGAGATAAAAAACAAATTTGTTTGGTCTTTCTTGATTTACAGAAAGCATTTGATTTGTGTGGATTGAACAAGCTTAGAAAATACATTAAAGGCATTGGGTCTATGTTAGTCAAATTGTGGCATAATTGAAGATAACATATCTGACAGACATTATACAAACTACTGCTCTTATTAGTCACGGCGTACGTCAGGGTTCCGTTCTGGAAGCAAAACTATTTAATATATACATTAAGATTCTATACCTTTTTTGCAGTGATGTGAGCATTGTTTAGTTACCGGATAATAGATGCACTCTGGTTGAGAGTTATACCATAAATGAACTAATAGAGAAGGTAACAGCTTCAATGGCCAGTACCAATCTCTGGTGGCAAATGAACTACTTACGGCTGAATGTGAGAAAAAAAGATGAATGTAGAGATGGAGTACGCTGCTTACCACTTAACATTGGTTGTCATTCATCGGGGTGTCGCCGGTTCGATCCCTGTTGTTGCTGATCGAACCTTTTTTAAGAAATGCTCATTGAAACTTGATAATATATATATATATATATATATATATATATATATATATTTATATCGGTCGGTGGTAGCATTCCTCACAGACCCTGGTGTAGTTAGTTACTTACATTTCCCTGTAACCATGGAATTAAATAAATTGTTTGTACGAAAAAAAGAATATTCGGTTGGCATATGTACATAAATACTCAGGTAACTCTTTTATGTCAGGGGCTCTTACAGCGCTTCGTTTATATATATAT
>QVRM01004795.1:22500-125000 GCA_003439945.1 Dermanyssus gallinae
GTAGCGCCAATTGGGCGGCCGGGAGGCGTCAAAGGACATCGATGGAGCGAAGCTTGGGAGGGCGCCTTGAGGGTTGGGCGGCCACGTAGCAGTGTGTTAGTTGAGCCCGTCTCGAAACGCCAGTGGCACTCTCGTGGTTTTTCACGCTTAGCACGCGTTGTCGGCACGTCTCGCACAACGGGGCCAGCGGTCCGCAACGTTCGCCAAATATCAAGTAATGCTTTTCTCTCCCTCTCTCCCTCTGTCTCGCGGAAACACTTTCCCTTTTGCTTTTGGCTATCTAGATGCACTCCGTCTCTCTCTCTCTCTCTCTCGCGCGCCTTTCCTCCTCTCTGTATACCTTTCCAGCGGCAACCTTCTACCGGAGAGATAACAGCCAGAGATTACAGACGACCTTGTCTGTATGCTTGTTTATCTCATTCACTCGATTGTATATATATATATATATATAGTTTTTTTCTTCATAAAAGCATTTGTCAATGGGGTGGCAGGCGAGTATTCTACCACTGAACCACCGACGCAGGGGTGGAATGCCGGAGATAGGAGCCGGTGACTCTGGCCTAGGAGTTGCAAGTTCGGTTCCGCTGCGACACATACATTTTGATGCAATATTTCTTAAGATTAAGAGATTTAAATTAGATTTTTTTTAACTCTGTTTTTTTATATATACACACACATATAAAAAAACAATAACAACAACAACAACACGACGGCCGACACTACAGGCTGCAGTTGTGTTCCGAACCGCGACGACGAAGACGAGAAGACCGCTGGTCATTACCATCAACACCCACCCACCCACGAGCACTACGACGCGCCGAAAGGGCTACACTCACTTCTCTGCAGGTTTAGTTGATTGCTTAGCCCTATGCGTCCCTCCGTCCGTCCGTGTCCCTCTCTCCTGTTCCTCATCCTTCTGTCGGAGATGCGAAATTCGTTTTGTTGCCTTGCTTCTGCATCTCAAGCTGTCTCTAGCGTGGGACGTAAGGCGGGTTAAGGAGATGTTGGATTGTGCCTATAGCCTACGCATGTTCTCTTTCTATACTCTACGACGAATGAGGACGAGAAAACCAGGAGAACACGCAGTGGCAATACCGAAGACGTCATACAGGTTAACGCCTATGTTAGTACAGGATCGACGTAAATAATAATAATAATAATACGTTTGTTACAGTTTGGTAGCTATCGGAATGACTGTCTCATACAGTAGCCAGTATCGGTATCTATCCACTAGTCGTACGAGTCAGAGTCGCAGGTCAACCTCATCAATCACACGGTTCCGCCGACAGCCTTCCTACTCACTTTCTCCGTCTCGATTCAACGCTTCGAGGTTCTTCGGACAGTGCAAAGGTGGAGGCGTTAGCTGAGAGAGCTGCCTACTTCTGATCTGAATTTCATCAGCGACCGTCTGCAATGGTCTACTTCCTTCTCTATATTTTGGGCGCAAGATCTATGCGTATCTACACCTACTTTCAATTTATTTATCAATTGCTTTTAAGTGCTAAAATTAATCTTGGCAACCCCGACACGACAGCTAGCAGCATAAACAGTTGCTTGCCCTCTTGTTCGGTGCAATGGGACATTTGAGAGACCTAACCGTCTCACTGCATTAGGCGGTTGGTCTAACAAATCTCTCCCTACACCGGAGCGGTCGTTTGTACATAGGATATTGCCAATACGGCCTAATATAAGCCTTCGAAGGACGAACAAGACAAAACAAGGGCTTGTATAACTATACAACCGATTACATTAGCAGTAAAACCTCAGTTAAACGATAGACGGATGTTTAAATATGATTATTTCTAGTACCTACGTTTTTTCTTATTACCAAAGTGGAGGAATAATAACAATAATATAATTATTCATTCAAGTTCTACGCACGCAGGGGTAGTATATGGAAGCGTACACCCGCTACTGATAGCGACTTAGAAGATCCGATAACGTGGGGTATGTGGGTCTCGTGTATTGCGTTGCTGTCTACCAGCTCCGACTAGCCAATTGTTTGGCACCGCAAGAGTGGGCTTACAAGGCTTGAATATATACATATATATATATATATATATATATATATATATCTCATAAGCTAATCGCCATAACCTCTTCCTTTACTTCACCCTTCCGGAATGGCCTCAATGTTTATATGTTGACGCGCCTGCAATCCCATGGCATGGGTTGCATGGAATCAAGACACCATCTAACAACATTTAATAATAGAGCACACATCCAACAGCATTCAAATTAGAATGTTGATTGTCATCACATGTAAGGATCCTAGCGTGAGTATATGCTGTGAAAACAATAAATCCTATAGAACAATGAAATATAAATCGGTTTTGTTTTGTGATCTGCCTTAAACCAGTTATTACGACTATGATGATTACTAGTACTATTACTACTACTACGACCTGCACCGGTATACCTTTACGATGACGGCTTTAGTTGATTTGTGTAGTTGATATATATATATATATATATATATATATTTATCACTTGGGCATCACTTACTCACTTGCCAAGAACATGTCGAGCCGTCGCGACAATCTCTACGAATGAGCCTCAAAGAAGCACAAAGTTTCACTAAGGAAAATCGGCCGAACAACTTCAAGGTACCCAAGCTGGCGCGTTTTTAGGCACATCGCGGTCGCTTTTTTTGCAGTTTTACTGTCGACGAAACACTATCAACTAGGTTCGGACGCAGAACGGACCACGATAACCACTTCCCTTTACTAGAGAAGTATATCTAACGTGCACTGTTGTTGTTGTTTTTGTCCTTCTTTTTGGTAACGACTATTGTTGTCATTCACACATGCAGCACATCAGAGATCGGAGACAAAATCTTAGGCAGCTTCAGGAGCATCCTTTTCCCTACAAAAGGGCAAGTCAAGGACCAAAAAGAAGATTACGGTTTAGCGTTCGGCTACTGTCATGTTTTCGACTTCGGTCAACGGTGCGGTTAACGTTGTCGCTTAGGGCGATCTGTGATAAAATCCATTCGTCCAAGCCTCATGATACGATTGCACTGAGTAGCACAGAAGTCAATACGTTCTCGGGTGCGTCGAGTGTCCTCGGGCCACTGCCCACCTATCAATGAATGGCAAATGCCCCGCATGTTCCTCTAAACGATGCCTTCGCTCGCTCGGCGATTATTGAGTCGCCACCTAGTGCTTTTGTTATTGTAGTTCACTCTGTTGCTGCTGCTGCTGTTGGTGTTGTTGTGGGTGTTGTTGCTGTGCCTGCTGCCTGTTGTTTCTGCTACCGGCGTCGGCGATGCCGTTGTCACTCTGGGTGCGTGATTTCTCCTTCCCCTGCGTTGGCATCTCGGTCGCGCCCTCCATTATACTCTGGCGGGTCGGCGCTCGACCACAAAAAGGGGTCATACTTCGATTCGACATAACGCGCTATTGATTCGGTGGCTGCTGAAGCTGGGCAAGCGAACAAGTGCCAAAAGCATGGGGCGGCGACTTTCACCCTCGCGGCTACCCCCCTCTGTCCCCACGCTCCATCAGCGGGCAAGAGGCTGGCGTTCGCCTTGCTCGAAACACACCGCCGAACGCAGATAGATAATGAGATTGACTCCGGCGAAGGAGTCAGCATGTAGTAGGCACGACAACAGCAGAGACGACGACGACGACAACGACGACAACGACGACAACGACGACAACGACAACAACAACAACAATAACAACGACGACGACAACGGCAATGACAACAGGGGTCCTGGTTAGACTAGTTAGACGCTTAGACTGCTCACTGCTGTCGTAGGAAACGTCGTAGTGTAGTAACAGTAACTGTTGTAGATGTACCTCGTAGAAATGATGGTCATACTGTAAACGGTAGTATAGAGGTAGCCTTTAGTGTCGAGATTGGGTTAGAAGGTTATCTGAGCACCAAACACAGCTGCGAAGCTACAGCTAAGAACCCCGCCCCACCGCGCGCTTCAATAACCGACTAAATATTCACCTTTAATAAACCGACTTGGGCGAGCGAGCGAGCTCAAAGGATACGCGTTCGTGCTGGCATACGCTCAAAGACCGACACGCTGTCTCGGCAGGTCTCCTATCACAACAACTATCCCTTTGAGGGAACTTCACATTCCTTCTCCTCCTTTTGCCGCTGCTGCTGCTGCTCCATTGTCCCATTTGGGCAATCCTCCTATACCCCCTCCCCCCGTCCCAAAGACGAGCTCCTGCCCGCGTTGCGTATTGAGGATAAATTGACGCCGGCCATTCTATACTACTACCCTTCCACCTCTACCCACACCCGTTGCTGGAGACGTACGAAGATCCAGCAAAAAAATCTGTTAAAGCAGAGGCAGCAGCAGCAACAACAACAGCGATAACAACAACAGCAACAACAGTTGGAGTTTTGGCTGTAGTAGTTGTTTCTGCTCTAATCGGAGTAATAGCCCCAACGGACGGTGGGTTCATCGAGTAGCCAGCCACCACCGGCGCCAACAACAACAACAACAATAACGACAACAACAACAGCAACAAAATCAACAGCGACAACATCAATAGCAGCAGTAACAATACCAACGAAAATAGCAATAGCAACAGCAACAGCACCCCCTGAATCTGGCAAGTAATAAACACTACGAGCAACACTACAAAAGCATTGCGAAAGCGAGGAGCGTCGTTGTGGCCATTCTTGTTGCTGTTGTTGTTGTCTCTATTGACCCCCGCCCCGTGGGTCGATTTAATCTCGAAGGCAGCCCGTGTCGCACCCCATCAGCCTTCACGCCTTATGCACGGGCGGCCCCGCTTTCTGCATCGCTTGCTGTGTGCCTCAAACTCCCTCTCTCTCCCTCTCTCTCTGTTTAACCTTTGCCTCTCCGATCTCTCGTCCGCTGTCTCCCTGCCCGACCCAATCTTACACATAGGATGATGATGATGATGACAACGTACCAGCACATGTACCCGCTCTCAATAAACACAATACAGGCTAAAGTTGAAAGGGCCATAAACATATAAAAAAAAAAAAATATATATATATATATATATATATATATATATATATATATATATACAAAAAAACAGTATCAAGTAGATCATATGATCTACTAGCTGTACATTCTGCCCAGCCAGCACTACCTTCGTATCTCGATAGTTCCTCCAGTTGAGTTCCGTAGAGGCTATTCGTATAATCGCATCATTCCATACATGCGCTATATACACGTTGTATATATAGTATAACACACTTTTAGCGACACCAATCAAGGCGCTAAGACATGCACGTATATTTAGATGTTTCTCTAAATTTAGACATTACTTATTGCTGTTGCTAATTTACCACCACTATAGCTTTGATCAAAAGATGAATTGCTGACCGAGTTTATCTCCAGCAGAACAGGCAGATGGTCTTCAGAATCTATGTGGTATATCGAATATCGTTTGCGTGGCAAAAACAGAGTCAATATACCGTTATGCCGCCTGAATGGTTTTCATATACAGGGTTTTTAATAACCGTGAGTATTTATTTTGGGGTGGAAACGTCTTGTTTAGGAGCGAGGACAAAATTTATAAAAGTAGTTATTCTGCCTATTTTCTCCTACATAGCTGTGCAAAATGTACGTTAGCGGGAGAACCAGTTAAGCACGAAGAAACCTCATCATACCGGCGTGTTCGGCGCAAAATTGTGCGTAATCTCAATGGCACTCGACGCAAGCTAGCAAAATGCGACTTGCCAGATTAAAAAAAGTCATAAAAAATCGTTATGTCGTTATGTCTTACGTTGAAGCTTTCACGTGCAGATTAGTAAAATTTTACTATTACGACCAAAAATTTGCGCCCAAAAGACTATTCGCAGGCAATAGCAATAATAATGCCCATCTTTTTTGTATCAAAGTCATGGTGCTGCGTGACTTGGTTGCTAAATATCTAAGTTTGTTTGACAGCTATACGTTTTCGTTCAGAACCGTAAAGCTTTGCCAAGACGTTTCCGCCCCCTCCTTCCATTGGAAACAAAATTTTCTTGCCGAGTTCTACGAAACCTTAAAATAAGTACATACGGTTGTGATAGACTGTATATATATATATATATATATATATATAATCATATATATATATATATATATATATATATATATATATATATATATAATCATATATATATATATATATATATATATATATATATATATCATATATATATATATATATATATATATATATATATAATCATATATATATATATATATATATATATATATATATGCGAAAAGTTTAGGAATGAGAAGACGACTTTACTTAAATAGTTATGGCTATCCGGTGACAGGAGGGCGACGGAACTAAGTATTCGATCTTTTGTCTTAGAAGTGCTCATCTTTTATAATTGTATTAAATTACTTGTTTATGGTGTTATCATTTTTTTGTGAATTTATGGTCCAGCGAATAAGCTAACATTTAATTTGTATACGCTCGACATGCAGACGCTCACTCACATAAATGAGAACTAGGAAAAATAAAGAAATGGAGAAGTCAAAGTGGAGAAAAAGATCAACTGAGACAACAATGACAACAACACAACGGACAGTTGTAACAAAGAAAACAAGGAAGACTGCACAGTGGTGCATGGCCGGGTCCGAGCAGTGTTTACGTCTCATATACATTCGACTAATAGGTTACATCCTGCTAAACAACCAAGCTAATATATATATATATATATATATATATATAGATTAATGAAGTTCCGCTGACGAGACTTTTAGATAGGACATTGTGAAATACTGACCAGTAACCTAGTAACAGTTGTTGTAGCAGCAGCAGTGGTAGTGCCAGGAAGAATCAAGATGCAGCAGGCACCAGCCAGTGTCCTGTCCACTGGCAGAAACCGAGCAGCTCAACAGAAGTGACACTGGCGCACGTGGCAGTTTGTGGCCTTGAAGTCTTGGAATCGAAGGTAGTGACACGGTCTCTTGTCTTGGTACGAGACCAGCAGGCAGCAAACTCCTAAGCAAGCCCAGCAAGCGATAGCAACAACTACAATATGACGATTTGCCTGTTATCTGATGTAGGTTTGCCACAGGCCGAACAGCTGCTGGTGCGGCTGTTGGGACTGTTGGGTTTCGTCCGTGGTTGCCCTACAGTGGACACCGACACGCATTCCGGGTGGATCAGTAATGAAATCCGGATCCACAGGTCGTTGCGTTTCGTTCAGCACACAGCGACAAACATCGTCCGTAGCGATCCAGCAATCGATTGATCGCCATAACCGCCGCGGGGCAGTCAATCAGTCACAAGAACACTGCTGGTTGAGAGTCGGAAGCTTGGTCAGGCCGGACGGATGGATCCATGAAGGCTCGCTTGTACTTCGTCTGTTCGTTTGCCTTCGCCTTATTGTTCTTCTTTTTCCTCAACGTACACATACGTACAAGCGACGTACTGCGTGCGCTAAGGGACACAGAGGTAGGTGGTGGTGAAGGTGGCGGCGGCGACTCGAAAATCTGGCATCGTGAAGGCGTAATCCTTCACGTGAATATCGACGCGTCGCGCTTGGTGTTGTGGTCAGCTCAACTTCATTGCGTAAGAGTAGTTGTTGTTGTTGTTGTTGTTGCTGCTGCTGTTGAGGACTGGCATGCCTTGATCTCGCTCACTATGTCATGATCGCTCAACATCGTTCGAAGACTCAATCGGGACTCAATTTGTCTTATTCGTATTATCTGTCTTTGTCACATAGCCCGTTTGTTGTTGTTGTCGTTGTTGTTGTTATTGTTGTTATTGTTGTTATTGTTGTTATTGTTGTTGTTGTTGTTGCTGCTGTTGTTGCTGCTACTTGCCGCAATCGTAAAATAGTATAACTAGTTATTGATGAATAGCGAGTACGCATTCGAACGTGTGGGAAAGCCTAAGTTTTTAGTGCCGCTGATGTTCCTTTGGTGTTTTTTGTTTGCTTTTGGTGTCGTTCTGTTGTTGTTGTGTTGTTATTGTTGTTCCTATTACTCATGCTGCTGCTATTGTTGTGTTGTTGTTGTTTCTGCTGTTATTGCAATTGTAATTGTATTCGTTATCTCTGCTATTGTTGATGTTGTTCTGCCCCCGCTGAGGTTGCGGTTGTCGTTGTTGATGTTGATCTTGTTGTGGTTGTCGTTGTTGAGGTTGTTGTTATTGAGGTTGTCGTTGTGTTGCTCTGTTCTTCACAGTGTTCTTGCATTTTACGCTGATGTTGTTCTTCTTTCTACGTCAAGCGTCGTCCGCGCAGCAGCCGGTATCTTTATCGCTGCAGTTGGGCACGTCGCGTCGGCAAACCACCACAAGCAGCAAGCACACACAAGAGTGCGCACTCTTAGCGTCGCCTGTTCTGTTGCTCGTCGAATGTTGACTTCCTGCACATAGGTGAGTGTGTCGTGACGCCAAGGGGCGCATTCCTGGCGGCATCCGCACATCATCAGTCGGCGTCAGCGACGGCACGAACACCACCACCAGCAGCAGCACGACCGCCCTCCACCACTTCTACTACTGCGGTTATAACAAAAATAGCAACAACAACAACAGCAACAGCAACAACAACAACAGCAACAACAACAACAGCAATAGGAATAGCAACAACACGTATGGAGAATACTACGGCCGCTAGCACCGTCAAGTTCCTTCTCGAAACATACTTCAAGAACCAGTACGGTACGCGTGCGTGCGAGCGTGCGTGCATAGATTGGTTGCCAACGTGTTGCTCTCTGCCCAGCCACTTAAAGGGCTGCCAAAGATGTGCGACGACCAACTACTACACAACCCCACCTTTGTGGGGTTGCACGATGACTCCGACAGCGCCGACGCTCGTAGAGGACCGGAAGGGGCCGTACCAATGTCCGAATGTCACTTAGACATTGCTGCGCTCTGGCCGCCGCTGCTGCTGCTGCCGCCGCCACTATCGGCCCGGACAACGATGGAGTACCGCGGCCGCCCCCAGGATGAGAAGAGTTCGAGGTCTGAATGGGGTTGTTGGGTGGTAGTCGCCTAACACGCCTCCCGCCTACTGAGTAGTCATAGGCGGCCGTCGTCCGCTGTCCCCAGCGCGCACTCGGCGCGTTCACATGTGCTTCGTGTTGTTGTTGTTGTTGTTATTATTGTTGGTGTTGTTGTTGCTGCTGCTACAGCAGCCGCTACGTCTGCTGTCGTGTCGTGTTGTCGCCAATGGGCAGTTAGCGTGCGAAGCGTTCGAATTCAGCCGGCCGCCGCTGGCGAACGATCGGATTGTCTTCTTTTAGCCGGCTTGCCGTCCAAGCCCCAACACCTTTCTCGGTCGGTCGCTCGCTCGCTCGCCGCCGCGCTACTTGTCGGTCTCTCGGGTTCTGGGGCCCACAACGCACAGGTTGGGGGGCCATCTGGGCCACCTAGGGAATTGCGCGCACGGACGAGACGGCAGTGTCGCCATAGAGGTGGCAGTAGTGGCTGTCGTTGTTGTTGTTGTTGTTACTGTCGTTATTAGTGTTGTTGTTGTTGTTGTTGTTACTGTCGTTATTAGTGTTGTTGCTGTTGTTGTTACTGTCGTTATTAGTGTTGTTGCTGTTGTTGTTACTGTCGTTATTAGTGTTGTTGCCGCTGGAGTTGTTGTGTTGGCTGTTGCTGTTGCCCGATCGAAGCAGCCTCTATTCCTCCGTCATTGATCCGATTGAGTTGAACGTTCAGTGGCATCCGGCGCGGGCATTATTTTGCAGTCATTGTGCAGGCTAGACGTGTTGCGCAGTATTGGCGCCAGCCAGACCTCCGCGGGCGGACGTTCGGTGAGAGCGCCTTTAAAGTCGAGACTAAAAATCCTTTTCCCCAGTCCCTTCGCCTCTCGCCCGCTTTATCTGCCCTTGGGGTTCCAACCTCGCAGCCAAAGGTAACAGTGGCGACGACGAAGACGCAGGCGGTTCCAATTTGTTGATCCCGGCCTTAAGAATTGTTACACGCGAGATAAGCGAAGAGTGACGCCGAAAAGCAGGGGGTGTATCTCCCTCCCTACTGCTATAGCAGTTGCTGCCCGCTGCTGTAGTAGCAGTAGCGACTGCGGCGATGACGGAATGTCCTACGCCTAGCATAGGCGGAGTTGCAAGAAGACGACAGGCAAGTGACCGTACGGAGAGACGACCTCAAAATGCTCTCTTCGAGAGACGCCAATGGGCGGTACAAGTAGGCGCAGCACCAAGTTGGAGCCCACGACAGCTTCGGCCAGAGGGGCTGCGCCGGGGATGCAGTAAGGCGCAAGACAATCACATCATCATCATCATCGCATAGACCATGTTTCCCGCCCCAAGGCCCATCCCTGTAAGAGCCCTTTTACGCACGCAGGTCGTCGTCGCCGGAGCAGCAGCAGGCAAGCCTAGCCTATGGTAGCCTAGCCTAGCCTAGCCTGACCTGACCGGCCCGTCATGGCCTCCATCACGTCGCTGCATTAGGTAGGGAATGCGAGGGGTGACGAGGGGACAATGCCAAAGTCCAGCTCAATGTCCAGTTGCAATATAAGTGGGAACTACTTTTGGCGAACTACTACAGGCTAGCTGTGTGTGTATACGATCGACACTCGACTCCTTCGATTCCTCGCATTAATACGGCGCGGTGATGAAACATACGGAGCGCTGTGAGGTGACCCGCTCGCATTGCTGCTGGCAGTGCGAGTGTTCCTATCACAGTGTACTTCTGCAGACGCGCCCCCGCCATGCGTATTGCCACACCAAGCAAATTACACTGCTTAGATTAGGTCGCAGTTCAGAGCGGAGTAGAGCAGCTAGGGGCTAAACTAAGAGGTTCAAATTTTCCCTCGAGGTTGTCGTCGTCGACTCCCCCCCTATCCCGTGTGTCCACGCATAGATTTTCTGTTTTTGGCGCAAACAGAACCAGTAAAAAAACTGCGCGCGAGAGAGAAAGCAAGTTAAGGGAACTCTGCGCACAGCGCAATATAGTTCTACTACATCCTTATCGGTATTATGTAAACTACAAATATTAAAAGCACCTTTTTGTTAGCTGAACCCTACCTAGACATTATGAACGTTGTTTCGTCGCTCAAGGTCCGAACATCAAGGGCTTACGAGAAAGAAAACCTTATCACTGGCAGGGCTGGTAGTTTTAGTCAAATACAAACATTGTTCTCCTGCTTATAAGAATACGATATAAAATAAATATCTAAAATTGTAACAATTATGCGCAAGATTTCTTTTTCGGGAAGCGACGGGGCTCAGCGAATACACCCAGCCTTCTTTTTCCACCCCATAGGCGCCCAAGGACGCTCTACGAATCTCTTGGGTAGGTTTAGTTGAGCGTGCCGCCAATGTTCTTCCACACACCTAGAAGTGTCACTAGCTGGTCTTCCGCGAAATGCCGATCGCTGTTTCTAAAGATGGTGCCATCGTCTACGGACAAACGCCATATCTCATGCAGGTAAAGTAAGGTTTAGCGGAGCGTGTGGTTTCTCTTCCCTTTTTTCTCTCGCATGCATTTTTTCTCACCAACTTCATCGACCAAATCACACACACACACACGATTTTGCTCATTTTATGCATATAATTTTGTCAACCATCCATGCTTCAAGCTTTTAAGCTGCTATTAGTTTACCAGAAACCCCCGACATCGCATCGACTACAGTTGCATAGGTACAGGCTTTACCGGCTTCCGAATGGTTTTTGCCTACAGACAGCCTCCTGCATATCTTTACGTCTATTAGTACGATTCAGTTGGTCCAGCTTTGTCTCAAAAGCAAGCACGTTATCCACAAGCAACAAAGCAGCGTTGAGGACTTCCTTTTCCCTGGCTTTTCAGAAGTTCTCGGACACTCGACAGTTTGCCAAGTGACGGCATCGCGGCATCTTACTCAATGTCTCATATAATATAACTCATTATATAAGTGTTTCGACAAGCGAGCCAACAATACTAGGATTCGTACCACAGATACTTCCAAAAAAACCTGAAACACATTAGCAACATAATACCGCGTCGTATGTCGTCAAAATTATTTGTGACAGTAAGCTCAATCGATTACTTAGTTTACAAATGTGCTTTTTGCTAGCCTGCCAGACATCGTTCAAATCTATCCTAGCACACCCGTGTACCACGTTTAGCTTATTTTCGATACAGAAAACTATACGTTAAAATTACCATATAGTATTAAAAATGAACCTAGCTTAAACGTTCATATCTCAAATAATAATAATAATAATAATAATAATAATAATAATAATAATAATAATAATAATAATAATAATAACTATCATATCTCACTATTGGGAGCTCGATCAGGCTAAATATAGAAAAATAGTGGGCGGTGACCAAGACACGTCCCTGAGGCGCCTGCAGCTCAGGTGGCCTTAAAACGTGACGGCTGACGTCGCTCCTAGTAAAGATTCAAGCTCCCCGAGCAAGGTAACGTGTCTACGTTAGCTAACAAAATGTGAATTGCTAGGAAGAATTAAATATTAAATGTACGCTAAAATAACCTAACGAGCCAGCTTCGTCACTGCAACTTCGACACTAGGGCCCGTTTAAAGTTAGAAAACTCTGGATTAAAATTCAGATAACAGACATGTTTGTTTGGTATGCTATAAAAGTAGCTATTAGTGCTATTATGTATTCGTACTTCATCGCGACGTATGTATACCGCAGTGCAACAACAAGCGACGACTACTAACTGTGTAACTAACATCTTGAGATGTTGAAGCCTTGGAAACGCTTGCATCTCTCCAGAAGACATAGAGTCTAGACTGCGTTATAATACAAACACTATAATAACCGCTTTTTCTGCGCACCGCACCCGAGGCGCTTTCACAAGTTGTCTACATGATACGTAGTCAGATGTAGAGCCACTCTGGCTGGTTACTATTTAACACGAGTCTGCTGCTGGTTAATCGAACAAATAAAGGCTTTAACGTTCAGGAAGGGTGTGTGCAGTTTACGGTTACGATTAAACAGCCACTCCTGGCTGCGCCCTAGAACGCTTGCCTGTACGTATTGAAACGTCCGCATTCCACAGAGATAACAAAGCTGGCGAGTTGTGTGTAGCAGTATTATCTACCTTACTACTCACGACTTAACAGTGCCGTTTTAGTTACCGTTGTTTGCACAACATTTGCATCAACATTTGATGGTCGACCAAGCTGCCATTCAAGACATGAAAGTTAACTAAACAGGCACGCCGATAACTTCAAATGGATATTTCCATTTTTTTCGATTGTTTTGCCTTCTCGGATTAGCTTGTCAACTTAAAATATTTTATAAAAATTCACAAATCTGCACACGTTTTGGGACGGATCACCAAGCTTATTCATTTCAAGCTGCCTTGCATTTGGTTGACTCTATGCGCAATGACCTCTTTCCCTATACACATATTTCGAAGAAACAAAAGGGGGCCAACTCAGTGTTCAAAAACTACATGGATTGCTATGTCATACACCAATAAATGTGTTTA
Source organism: Dermanyssus gallinae (assembly GCA_003439945.1). Classification (NCBI taxonomy): domain Eukaryota; kingdom Metazoa; phylum Arthropoda; class Arachnida; order Mesostigmata; family Dermanyssidae; genus Dermanyssus; species Dermanyssus gallinae. Next base: position 35,872 of record QVRM01004795.1, read on the forward strand.
AATAACGAACGAATAGTACAGGCTTCTCTAGCCTATATATAAACCGCCATGTAAACAAAATTCTGTCCTGTGTCTCCACTGGGAGCAGCAATAAAGCCAGGGATAAGTCAACAGAATCGACTTTTGTAATAAATCTGCTCATATAGCCATGCACTGCTTTGTAGAGAACGCAAGCCGCATACTCTGTGCTTTCCCGGCTCTCTGCGAGAGCGGAATTTTTTTACACGCATTCTACATCAGGCGGTGCGAAGAACCGTAACAAGAGCGTACAGTACCTTAGCCTTAAATAAAGGAACGGTAGTGACATTCTCAGAGAAAAGTTGAACAGTTCACCCAGACAGAGTGTTGTTGCTCAACAGTGAGCGACAATTTTTACTATTAGCGCCATTGCGTGTGCTCAGTGTATTATTCAAATAACCTTAAACGTTTTTTTATGAAACATAAACAATGAGAAATACACATACATGCATCTAGAAAATTTACTGATGCCTTGTCGACTTCGTTGTAGCTAGGCGATTTTAGAAAAACGCGTATAATTAGCACTCTTTTCAAAGTAACAACTATGCCATTGTTAAAAGCGGATGCTTATCGGACTTAAAGTCGCATACTATCGACCTGTTGATATTATCGGCTTGGCTTTAGTTTGGCTCAAACCGAACCCACGGCAAATGTACTACCCATCTTGTCTGGAACAGCAGACTATAACATTTTCGCGCGGAAGACATGCGCTCACGCGTTTCTTTTAATATAGGTGAGCATCTAGAACACGAGATGATTATTCGGGAGCATTTGCACAAATCGATGTTTACCTATCTCCATCTTGTGAACCAGCCGGCCGCAAGATCACGGGATTCCGACAATACCACTAGTGAAATTGTATTATTTATTTAATTAACTTTAGCTTTGTATTTATTCGATCGCACACGCATATATATATACAAACATATATGTCATGGCTGTTGACCTGCCGTCTTCTAGGACGTCACACATTGTTCAATGCTGTGGTGTCTTAATTAACCTTGTTGATGTCGACTAAATTTTTGTTGGTGCGCAATTCTACGGCGGTGCGCCCTTATTATTATTATGATATCCAGATATTGGCCTCGGCGTTGTCGTTTCGATTTTGCGATTCAATTAGGTCGCCTTTCGTTACGTTGCCGTACGGATATCGTTAGAAACGCGTTCCCGTCTCCGCATGCCATCAGTCATCTGACTACTGAGTGAGCGAGTCGGTGGCCGAGAACACGCCATCATCTAGTGAACTCGTATGCGCCACGCACTGCGAGAGCGTCGCTAAGCGCATTTGTACTGCGCAGTGCTCGGACGGCACCTTTCCGTCCGCAGGTTCCGTTGGCTACTATAGACAGGTCAACGCCACGCGTCTAAGCGTCACACGCAGTATAATTGCCATTCGGGTAGAGCGCAAACGATGAGAATGGAGTTTTGTCAACGGTCGTATGTAGAGCGAATGTATATGATGGTGTGTATATTTTTGTATATAGATTATTACAGTGAGCCACTAGTGCTAATTTAAGCCTTTTTGTTATATATAGTAGTTAAACATGGCATTAAGCCCAAATTTGTCCACTTAGATTGCCTGCTCGGCGTAAAACAAAGCGATGGATAAAACGGGAGTGGGAAGAGCATTGGAATCCTATCGGAGATTTCCTTAAAGGTTGGGCACTATTATCGGACTGATGTTACAGCTGCGCCGTTTGTCATACGTCCAAACAAATAGTCAGGTGGATAGAGGAGATAAATCCATGCCCCTGCAAGATGACCGGGTCCTGATTCAGCTTTGCAAACTTCTCTATTGGCTTATCTGACTCCGCGTTTATCACACGAGTCCTTGCAAACTTTGACGTCTGTGCGCCAAAAAAATTGTGAACGGCGCCGAAGGCGATGCGGAATAGACGGCGCAAAAAAGCCCAACTCTATCTAATGTTGTCAATGTAGGCACACCAATTATTTTAACGACACTGTTCTAATTACTTGTAAGTACTGCAGGTTCATTTTGTTCAGTGGAACAGAACATTTCGGCAGTATGCTGCCCTTAAAGCTCTTGCGCGTCGAGAATTACTGCTTCCCGCACCGCCTAATGTGACAGTTGTCGGGGCACCATGTGTGTCTTTGTACTAAACCCCTAAGCAAGCTCAAGCAGAGTCACTTTTTTGGTGAGTACTACACAGCAAATTAAGCAGTGCAAAATACCCGGTCTAGCTCAGATTTCAACAACATTTGAGTACTTCAAAACGGCGGTTATGCATAGCGGCAAGAATATTACGAGGTAAAGGGGCGTTGTTCACACTGATAGACGTATTATATAATTTAGGACTTGGCGTTCTAGCTTGATGATTTCAAAATGTAAAAGCTAATAAAAAAATAACCATAACAGTATAGAATAAACTAAAGTAGGTACAATGTCAACTGGTAACTCGTGACAATATATATATATATATATATATGTATATATACGAATTAATGCATAGTTGGTATTACATATACAGCTTGGTATATACAAACTACAAACATGCATATGCATAGGTTTAAGCGATTGCATAGTTAAATAGTGTCGGGTCACGGTTTAACTGAAATGCCGGATTGACACACATATATATATATATATATATATATATAGGGTCAAAAAAATTTTTTTCCCGGATTTTATAATAATTCTTTACGGACAAAACCGAAAAAACTTTTTGGTAGCCCTATATATAAATATAAGGTAATTACTTTAACCCATCTTTACCCTACAGAAACAGCAACAATTTAACTAAATAAACTTATAAAAGCACCGCTATCCATGACATATTTATCGAGCCAAGATTTACTTGGACATGTTCAAGATAATAGATAGAAAATAAGAAACCGGAAAAACTCTCGTTGCTTGCATAAGTTGCGTTGTTGAGCATAAGTACGTTCACTGCTTCTAACGACTTCTACAACAATAGCAGCAACGACTAAACGACGACAGTAACCACAGCAGGAACAATTAGTCAAGAGGCTTCCTAGCGACGCATAGCTTAACGGAACTCGGTAATACTTACTATATACCGTATAAATGTATATATATATATATATATATATATATATATATATATATATATATATATATATATATATATATAAATGTTTAAATATATACACATGTGTGTATATATATATATATATATATATATATATAGTATTGTAGTACTGTTACCAACCTCACTATATTCAGTAGATCGGCTGGCGGATCATCTTCTGCCGAAAGCTTACTTGTGTAAATTTCCGCGCGTGCCGGCCTCATGCAAGGCACACTTCTTCTTTCGCGCACCACGGCGACGTTCAACTCAGATACAGCCAGCGTCAGTCGTCACCGTCGTCGCGTCGCGTCGATCACTTTCACGGGCAGCGGCGCGCGAAAGCGACGCGGGTATCGCTATTGGTCGACACCGTTAGCACAAGCGCGCGCTACCCTATGCTCGCTGCTCACAGCGCGCAGATGACATTACTAATTACAATAGAGGCACATTCAATCAATCGATTGATCGCTCGATCGATCGCTCGCTCGCTCGCCTGACCGTCCGATGTATTCATACATACAGACAGACAGACATTCATTCATTGATCCACCTGTTCGTACAGTGTATCGAAAAAAAGGCGACGCGGGCGCGTCGAGGAGACAAGCATGAATCCCGGCACCGCCATTCATTCGCACATGTGACTCTCGTTAAGCGCTGCCGCTACTGCCGCTGCTGCTGCTGTTGCCAAGAAAGGTATGTTCATCTTTTTTTAGAGGAAGGGGGGAGAGAGAGAGAGAGGGGGGGTTAGAGCGGAAAAAATTGAGAGACCCAGTCACCCTCGGAAACCGTCTTGCGAGACTGCAACAGAGACACATATATACTACTACCGACATACATATCGATATGCATATATATATGCACATGGTTGCACTGGACGCAACCATGACAGCGGCAACAACAACAGTAGTAATAACAATAAAAACAAAAATAATAACAACAAAAGAACAACAACAACAAGCTGACTACTGGTTTTGTCATAATGTGTAGCTGCGTTAAATCTGCAAATAAAGCAACACCGCACAGATGCAGAACAAAACGTTGTTGCTGCTGTTGTGGTTGTTGTTGTTCTTTGCAATTGTTGTTGTTCTTCGTCCTTGAAATTAATGAAATGATCTTGCTGACAACAATGTAGTGAAGCTAGCGTGCACTTGCAGACTCTGCTTTAAATGTGGCATATAACTAGCCCCCATATGTTACGTAGCGTCACCAGTAAAGTTTGGCCAGGTGGCCAACGAGACGCTAGTTGACCCAAGTGCTCACCACCGGCTAGACAAAGCTAAACAGGAGGCAGAGTCACATCGCAGGGTGTGGTCGACAACTACAGATGCAAAGTCATCGTCCTTGAGAGATCATCGAAAGCCTTCAAACCACACATTTGCAAGGTTTGTGGAAAACCAGTAGCAAAGGATGGTTTCCACCAATTAAGCTGCATCATGAGCCAAGGCCGACCTCCTCCTAGGCACACCGAAATAAATGCAGTAATTCAAAGAGCTCTCCCCTAGCACGCTGAAACCTAGACTGGAGTTTAGTGTTATAACGACAAAAGGTCTGACAGTGTCACCATCCCGCGGCAAATGGCTGGCTTGGGATGCGGCAGTCTCCTGCACAGCTGCACCGTCCTATTTGCGTCACAGCAGCGCCGTAGAAGCGGGATGGGTTGCCGAACACACAGAAAAAAAGAAGTGGTGTAAATACACAGAGTTAAAGCCGAGAGATAATTTCGTGCAGATTGCCATAGAGACAATATACAGATAGGTCAGCAGAAGTACAAGGACATTAATATAAACATAAATGAACCGGGGATAGGCGAGAAGGCGAGTTTCTGAGGCAATTGCTTTCAATTCGGCAGTTTGCAGAGAGAACGCCGCGTCGATATTAGGTACGATGGGCTAGAGGCAAAACCATGAAGTAACGAGCATACACATTCACACCTCACAATAATAATAGTAATAATAATAATAATAATAATAATAATAATAATAATAATAATAATAATAATAATAATAATAATAATACTAATAATAATAAAAATAATCAGCAAGCAAGCAGTCCCTGTAGCGTCAGTCACTCGGTCCTAACTTCAGTCCGTAACAAGAGAGGGTATGATGATGCATTGACGTCGTAGTGTTGGCTTCGTGTGACCATGGCCGCAGAAATCGGCCGCCGTCGGCCACGTTCTGCTCTCTGTGAATCTATTACTCTTTTCTATCGTCGTCGTCGTCGTCGTCGAGGAGGCCAAGGAGGAGGAGGAGGAGGAGTAGGAGAAGAAGGAAGGTGACAAGGAGGCAGGTGATGTCCCCCGTCACTGTCTCGAACATTATTTCAGTAATACTGAATGCTAATCATGTGACTCGAAAAAAAAATGCAACGCAACGGAGACATGCCTATTCGGATTGGATAATTGCTGTGAATCATGGCGAGATTATTAGCAATAAACATCATCATCATCATCATTATCATCATCGCGACCGCCACCAACACATCATTATCGGCGGTTAACATCGGCAGGTTTATATAATAGTATGCTTGGAGCAAGATTTTATAAGCTTGGTTGCTCGCCTTTGGGTTGCACTACCACAACAACAACAACAACAACAAACCGCAACAACATTAACAACGAAAATAAAAGTAAACGTATCAGCATAATTAGGACTAACAACAACAACAACAATGACAACCACCCTGTACATTAAAAAGCGTGTCAGTGTCGCCGCCTGCCGACCAGCAATCACCGATTATTTGTTTTTGGGTGTCATTACCGAACGTTTACATGCCGTACCGCTACAGATCAATGAAGCAAACGATGGGACTGCCGGCACATCGACACACCGACCTAACAACACCATAAGATTGATACAGCAACAACAATCAACAATAACAGTAAAGGAAAACAAAATAGCAGTTGTATCAACAATATCGACGACGACAACAATATAAAACAATAGCAGCAACAACAACAACAACAACTACAACAACAAAACAATAACAACAACAGCAACAACAAAAACCCTAAAAAGAAGAACAACAACAACATTATTTATTAACATAACGTTATTTTTTTATAATAATATCAAAATCCTAAGCCTAAGCTTGCATATATATATATATATATATATATATATAAGGAGACAACAGCAATATTCGCAAAAGTCACATTACTGTAAGGGAAGAAGGAACTTGCAACCATTTCAAAAGCAAGCGTACATTTTCCCTAAAATGTGCAGCTTTTAGCTGGAATTATATATATATATATATATATATATATATATAGAGAGAGAGAGAGAGAGAGAGCGGGGGAGAGAAAATATGGCTACAACCTAGGACTTCAAAAAGAGAGCCGTTACGACACCAGCTCGTGACGATCAGCACGACGTCAACCGGCCGTCTTGGTTTCTGATATTCTAACTAGTTCTAACTAATTCTAAGCACCGTTCGATACGACCGTCGATGATAAACTAAACTAACTGTATGTACGCTTGCACGTCTACAGTGAGGTAGAATGCTACCGCGGGGGCAACGGCAAGAGGAAGCGACGTATCAGGTACCGTTCGGAGAAGGTTGTTGTTGTTGTTGTTGTTGTTGCTGCTGTGGCTGTGTTCTACTTCTGCTTCTGTCTGGATCCACTGGGCCCTAGCAATGCAAATGATCTGTTTCAGATCAGCGCCGCTCACATCACAAACATGTCGTTACGACGTCATGATCATCATCATCATCAACATTATCAGCATCGTCATCATTATCATTATCATCAGCGTCAGCATTAGCATCATCATTGCCAGTTTCTGGTTAGCGCATAAATCGCTTACCAATTCACCAACCAACCAACGATGCCCAGCCGCCGCTAGAAGTAAATCGGTGCTAAAATTGTTGTTGTTGCTGCTGCTGCTGCTGCCGCTGCTGCTGCCTTAGCGCGGCAGTGGCAGCTACATCGGCTTGCCCGTGTGTCACGTTTTTGCCCACCGATGCTGCACAGTTCCGTGAAACTGTGCTATATATATATATAAGTATATATATATATATATATATATATATATATATATATATATATATATATATATATATATATATATATATATATATATATATATATATATATATATGTATTGATATACGTGCATGTATGTATATATATATATATATATATATATATGTATTGATATACGTGCATGTATGTACACATATGTATTTATGTCCGCGCACATAGGAGCGGTTTTTTTTTCGACGAGTCTCACTCTGACGTATGTTTGCCAACGTACCTGCCTTCGTACGTACAGCAGCAACGGCATACATGTCTCGTACCGTATGTACGACGAATGAATGCGAAATATACGAATAGCCTAGCTGCTCCTAAGTGCTGCTTACGTGCGCGCGAATTTGGTATCTTACCGTTGTGTCTGTAATTCTTGGAATGACCCCCCCCCTCCCCCCCGCTTCAGGCCGACGATACAACCGTAGCGGGCATAACCACCTGGCAGCAGAACACGGCGTGTCGCGGTAGCGGAGAGAAAACGTGGCGACAAATAGAGCGACAAAGGGCACAATGCCGGGGGGGGGTGGGGTTGTGAGAGAGAGGTTGGGTTGTGAGAGATAGGGCAGAAAACTCGGAACATAGGAGGAGACCGGGCTGGTACGATGCCGGATAACAGACAGCCTCATATCATCTATCAGATGAGCGACAGTTTGATATATATATATATAATATTTAAATAAATGTTGAAACCTTTATAAAAGCATGCATACTCGTATATAAGACGCATATATCCATAACATTTGCACACATGGCGGCTAATATTGCTTATGACCCATTCCATACCCAAGCAGGCGAGCTGAGCCCCGGCAGGGCTGTGGCAATAGTAATACAAATTATTGTTACCCGCGGTGATTGGTACTACTACTACTACTACTACTACTAGTATTAACACTGCCATAACTGTTAGTACGCCAACAACAGACACTGCTCATTAGCTACGCAATTGGCCACCATGTAAACTGATCAGCAATTATCTACGGTGGCTATGTATAATATATGACGATATTGCTCCGAATTTCGTTGGGGGTACGATATTTCGTCGGGTTCTGCTGTCACTGCTTTTGTCGCTATAGTAGCTGCTCATACACAGAGACAGCCAGATTGACAGACAGAAAATGTCTGCTTGATCCTAACGTCTGCGCCGTTGGGGCAACGTTCGAAGTACCGAAATATCCAGCAAAGGGCGCCAACAACAGTATAGGAATACTAAAAGTTCATCACAATTTGAACAATTAAACACTCATATATATATATATATATATATATATACGAAAATAAAGCTGTCTCTCATTTCTTGTCAACAAAAACAAAAACAAATCAACACCGATAAAACAAGATAGATAATCATAGTAGTAGTAATAATATAGGCAGTCGAAAAGCGTTACCACTTGAGCACAAACAGCTTTGCTTCGTAAACTGTCGTTAGTCCGGTTTGGTGCGAAAATTCGCGAATGCGAACGCGAAGAACGCATCTAGTAATCCGCGTTTCGACCAGTGAGTCCATGTCTTAGCAGGCAGGTCTTGAGGTACTTCTCTACCTACATTCTTCCTGAGTAAATAGAAATCATTCGGAGTGAATATTTTCGTTGTAATGGGTCAACAATGCGCTCCGGCGTCTCCTCTCGACGCCCGACCGGTGGGCAGCGAGGTCGGCAATCACCGACCACTCATACAGCAATGACCTATCGAGTGGAAAAGCTTTTTTCGGCAGTTGCTAAATAATCAGCCTTGTCGAGCCCGCTGGCGTGGTGGCTTAAGTCTGCGCCTCGCAACCGGAGGAGACATATAGGTAGGTGCGCGGGCTCGAGCCCCACAGTTGTACATTTGTATTTATGGGGTTCCGTCTATGAAGCAATGTGAAAAACAGTTCCGTTGTCGTTAAAGCTTGGCTGAGGGTCAGCCCGAAAACTTTACTTAAGATAATCTGACTTAGCCATATTAGTGTGTCGAGCCTGGTGGCGTGGTGGGTGCATGCGTCTGCGCCTCGCGACCGGAGGAGACACGGGATAGGTGCGCGGGTTCGAGCCCACCGAACCCCCGCACATTTGTATTTATGGGGGTCCGTTTGTAAAGCAATGCGCAAGTCAGTCCCATAGACGTTAAATCTTGGTTGAGAATCAGGCCTGAATGGATTTTTTTTAGCCATATTAGTGTGACAAAAATAGATGTAATTAAAGTTTGAATGGTATTGGTGATACCGCCGGCAATTTACCGCTAGAGACACCGTAGATAACCATCTCAAACGATTCGATTGATATAAATATATATATATATATATATATATATATGAACATGATAATCATAATAATGAGGATGATTGTGGACGCTGTTTACCATAGTAACAATAATGATAATAGCTCCGGAGCTGAAAACGAAGTCAAACTTTCGAGGCGTTAGTGAGGTATCCGAGTGAGGTCCGTCTGTGCGTATTATTAAGGGCCTTGCGGATGATGCTTCCCTAGTTCTTAAGGACTTACGAAACATGGAAACACTAAAGCGTCCGTCACGTGAAGAAGGCTATGTGTGAGCTCGTGCGAGCAGTGAGGTTGCTCCCTTTTCACTAGACCCCCGCTAGCGGAAAGAGAGCAATCTCAAAGACCGGCTTCGACGCCGCGGTTCTCTCTTGCGGACAGTCTCTTTGTCTCTTTTTCTTTCCCTCGCGCGCGCGCGTGTGTCTAATATAGATTCGAAATATTAGGGACAGAATCAAACAATTAAATCGACTTGTTCGAGTCGAGTATCTCTGGCAACGAGCGCGCTACTTACACGGTGGCGGCCCGCTGCCTTCTACGTTGAAGCCGTGTGTCAAAGGGCTATGAGTGTGTCAAAGTGTCGAACCGCTTGAACAAAGGTACTGGTGGTTGTACCCGCAGCGAAGGTCATCGGGAGCTCTGGGCGGCCGCGCTAGCTGAGCACAACGTCGCCTGGTTGTATCAAACACGAGCAAGCACCTACCGGCCAACCAATGCAAACAGCAATGCTACCGCTATGCTTTGCGGCATTTGCGGCTGGTTTCGTTGTCGAATTAGTTATCGATTGAGGCAGCACAAACACAACACGACCGAAACACACCGAACAGCTTTGCCTGATAATGGTGATGATAATGATGATCTAGTGTAATCGGTGCGCATATAATGGCGCTGCTCTGGTTATCGCGCCCCATGCCCTTTGCTTCAAGGTGGCATAACGGGAGGGTAAGAGATGGCCTGGGGAGGGTTGATAAAATTGCGTACATGATAGCTGCTTGGTTAGATAGATGACTTGGGCATCCAATTTGTCTCATAGTTCAGTCAGCATCCCTTTTGGCACATACCGGGTCGAGAAGTGGTAGGTAAAACGTGTTCACTACACTTTATAATAATCCTGTGATAGTAAACATTATATATATATATATATATATATATATATTCGTGAGATCCAACGTGGACGTGACGGCCAATCATATACAGCTGGTACTTCTGAAAGATGCGAATTCCGCCTGTTTGCTTGTGTTTTCTGGTGAACACTTGCTGGTGCTGTCTAGAGTTCTTAGCTTAGGAAGCTGCATTGGCTGCGCTGCGTCCAGTGTAATATAAGTGACAAGGTTTGTCCTAGGGTTTGAGAATTGCCTCTATCTGGAAATTGATTGCACAACTGATATTTGTCGATGCTCAGTAGTTATCAAAGTTCATGCGACAAAATCAATAGAGCAAGCCTTACAAAATCGTCGTAAAGCGAGCCAAAACCTCGACACTACACTAAAACGACGGGTCTCGTTTACTCTAAGTGTGGATTGTGATGTGCATTAATATCATGAGTTACATGATACACAGCATTAGTCGAGACTTATAACGGTTCTGTAAGAGGACAGGGAGCACAGTCCCGTGCTAACCGCCGTCGGGTGCGGACGTTCACTCTCGACGGCGTTGGTATTCTGGACTCTGATAGTTTTATAGAGTACTGTTGGGCCGCCCTATACTCCTTTTCACCTGCCGTCCACCGTTAGGGCGACCTGCCGTGGTTCCCGATCTCGTCATCAGAAGGCGTTGCCGGCGTTCCCTGTACACGAACACAGCTGGTTGTGGTGGGAAAGGCGTCCTCCGACAAGAAGAGGAGGCTTGTCTCAACTCTTGCCTGGTTGGACGGTTGCTGGGTAGACGACACACCTTATGTGTGGCGTATAGCAAAAGTCAGCCTTTAGGCGAATCCGGCACCTAGGTAGCTGTTAACTCCTCCTCTTCATATAGGGGTCCTACGGAACTGCCGCCAGGCCCGGATCGCCGCTTTAGGTTGTGCGGGCTAAAGACGGCGTATTAACTTGCGGTCAAACTCCGCATCGTTATATAAGCTTGCTTCAGGATTGTACCTCCTCTGGAGTTGTTCAGACCATGGTGGCTCCAGGCGGCGCCGGTTTTCTGGGCGGAGCTGAAGAATTGCTGTGAAGATTTGCTAGGGGCTATCGTCGTGTGATCAGGCACTAGTCAGGACACGTGTGGCTCAAAAAGCTCCCCTAAGCTTCCCGGAGAGTCCTGCATTACTGACGCCGAACTGTCATAACCGAATGAAGCCCGTCTCCTCTGCTGCACATCACGCCGGAGCGTTACTGTCCTGACTTCCAGAGGATACTTGCAGATTTTGTGACGCGAACGCCTCAACAAAGGCCTATTCAGGCTTGCCGATTTAGGAACGCTCTGCCTGAAACGTTGAAACGAACGCTGCTGACCTGTAAGGCGACCGCCCGTGCACTGAACGCCGACGCTCCTGTCGCCAACCTGGCAAGTGTAGCACAGGCTAAAACCACATCGGCGCCACTGGAGGCAGCCCACCAAACGCGCGCCTAACCTGCCCGTCGCCAGAGCTGCAGCGCGCGCCGTGTCACCACCACGGCTCCCTCAAATGACGCGACGAACGCCGTGATTAGGACGTGGTTGCAGGATATACTCCTGCACCACCTCCTCACCATGCATAAAATCCTCCAGGTTAATTTTAACAGGTGTGAACAAACTAACCCCTTTGGTTGGACGCCGCAGTGTCCCTCACCTAGGGAACACGATCGAGACGAGGTGGTTACCCCGAGGGGGCCAATGCAACCCAGGCCTCCCTCAGGTAAGGGCATCTCTCGATGCATCTTCCCGGGTTTGGGTACTGGGGTTTTTAGTGGGTAAGAGTTCTACACTAGGTTTTGTTAGTTCCCAACATCGACGCATTGCATTATGTATTTTACAACTCTCCCGAATAAAAAAACGAAAGACAGGACAGGGGGTAAGGGAAAAAGCATGTGTCGCTATGCAATTGTATGCCGTGGCTGCTGTGACCGGTTCCACTGTCGAGGTTAAGGAGGGGGGAGGGTGGTTTTAGTTGAAAATACAGAGATGCAGTCAAAGAGACAGTACAGCCATGCAATAGCTAAACGTAATTGTAGTAGAAGGAGCCTTCCGAGGCAGATGTGTTCGGGAAAAGTAAGTGATGCCCCCGACCTGTTGTGCACGCCGGTCACCTTTGAGGTGCCACACCGTATGTCAAGAGGTTTAATATTGGTTTAATACGTCGTCAACGTCGTCATCGTTATTATTATAAGATACTCGCAGAGCTGTTGCCGTTAGAGTGCCTGTCACGAACCAATGGTCCGATAGAATCTCTCGGCGAGCATCGGCCGAGGTTTGGGTTAGTTAAGTTGCCCGCCAGATGATCTGGTGAAGGGGGCGAGACACCCCCTGAAGCTATCTACGCACAAATACACGGACTATCGATTCACCCCATTTCTGTGCTCACAGGGGCAGCAACAACAACAACAACAACAACGATGATCCGTCGTCATCAAGCTGTTGTCCCGATAACAATGGTTGACTTCACGACTCATCTATCCACAAACGACGAATGCGACGGCAACGACAAGGTGAATAAGTTATTACGCTGATTTCGATCGCAGATAAGGTGCAAATGTGAGCTGTTACAATGCATGACTACCGTGACGGCTACATGACCGCTGGCGAGGTCGGCGACGTCGACAAGAACAACAGCAACAATAGCAGCAACAACATCAATACCCACAACAGAAACAACAGCAACGACAAGAAATAGATAGAAGTAGATATCACTGACCACCGTAAGTCTTGAAATTAAAAAGCAGCGATTTCCGCTTTGAAAAACAAGATATATATATATATATATATATATATATATATATATATATATATATATATACGAAAATTGTTTTATTGATAAAAGTAGAATGCAAAGTTTTAATTTTATCATATTAGTTAACAGTAGATGTCTTCCAAATAAATTATTTTAAGGTTTTATTTGTTTAAATGTCAAACTACATTAATACTTAGATTAAAATTTTTCTGGAAAGGACACCTATTGTTTTCTCTTTGTAAACTATGTATGATCATTGTGTGATTTCGCACCATGTAGGTCAAAACAGTTATTAATACTACTATTACCACTAGTGTTACTAGGATGGATACCTTTGTCCTAACAGACATAGGTCTGAAGCCGCACAATAATCCAGCAGTTATTTTAGCTAACTCGCTGCGCGGGAAATCCCTCTGGTCTCAGGACATTATATGTTTTTTAATTTCAAAAAAAAGTCTTACATATGGAGTCAATTCATCGCAAAACAACACTACATCTTGAGTCACGTCGCCATATTTTGTCATCGCAAAAGAATACCTGTTTACCTGTTGAGTGATATTGGGCATTTTTTTTCATTGAACGATTGTATATCGCAATTCAAAATTTCACACTGGCTAGGTGACACTCTATTGAATACAGGAAAATCGCATTCGTCGGGCCGTGTCGTTCAGCAAATAGGCGCCACATACACACATCAGCGAAAGTCGCCTACCTTTGCGAGAGAACGGTTGAGTGTGACTGCGTAACATTTTTAGAGAGACTGATCATCGACGATTAGTGCCTTAGCGCCGTGTTGCGAATCGATGAGCCATCCGTTGAGGCGCGCCGAGGTACTCTTTTTGTTCCTACAGAAACTACAACACTTGCGGTTTGCGGAGAGAACACGAACTTCTTCCGCCGGTTGTCATTTGTCACTCGTCATTCACACATTCGTCGTTGTGTCTCTGCGTAAACAGGACACACGAAACAGCAAAAACAACGACAAAAACCGCGTGCAATATGCACATTTGCCTGTGTTTGCTCACACGTTTTCCCTTCCTATTTATTACCCACGTGGTGTTGCCCACTGGGGTGCTGTAATCAATCGTGACCTGTACAGGAGAGGCACTTCTGCTAGCACTGCTACACACGCGCCGCATGTCTGCACACATGCATAGAAACGACTAAACAAACACACACACGTATATACACGTATCCGTGTAATGATGTCATTGGTAATCCTGGCCAATTATGCCGGTATGCCCCGGCTCGGGAAGCGACAAAATGTCGGAATCAAAATGCCGGTCATGGCCGCAGCGAGATGACGAAGACGAAGAACTACATGATATCTTTAACTCATGCTCGTCGCTTGCCGAACGCGCGTCGGTCCGGAAACCTCATCCACCTCGTCAGACGACAAATGACCAATGCCCATCGTTTCTGCTCGTTGGCATTGTCGTCGTTGCTGTCATCGCTATTCGCTACCGACTTAGTGCGATTAGGCTGCATCAGAAGGAGAAGGCCAAGGAAAGGAGGGGCAATGATCGTTCAATCAGTATGGTGCCGGTGATCTCGCACACTGCAATTGATGCCGACGCAGTGGAAAGTTGCTATTAGCGCGGCAGCAGGAAAGAAAAGCAAATGCGAATGACGAACGGTTGAAGGCTGAAGGGAAGCGGAGGAGGGGTAAGACGGGCGCGGCGCAGAGGTTTAGGAAGAGGGATCGGATAGACAAATATGTTGGTACGTTATGCTAGCTGGGTCCCTGTGTCAACACCTCCACACCTCGCCCCACAACAACAACAACGCCGACAAACGATGACGACGACGACCGCGAGGCGGGCAGTTAGAGACTTATACAATTTGGCCAATGTCTATACAGCTAGACAGACAGACAGATAGATAGACATACTGGCCCACAAGATTTCACATAATAATAATAATAATAATAATAATAATAATAATAATAATAATAATAATAATAATAATAATAATAATAATAATAATAATAATAATAATCTGCCAGCATAAGCAACGGCTCGCCGAACCTAGGCCGCCACTTAACATACTCGTACGAATAGGGGTCCTTAAGGCTGCCATAGCAGTGGCGGTAAAAGTAGTCAGTGTAGGATTAGTAGCAGAAGCCGTAGATTCCGCTATTGCAGCAGCAGCAGCAGCAGTAAGAGGAAGAGCGTCGTTTGCTCAGATGTGGTGGTCCAGTTAGTGCTGGAGACGAGAGCCCGCTGCACCGCAAGTCAAGTTGCGAGGCGCCCGCGCGGCATCACTCCAGTACGGGCGCTCTCTACAGAAACGCGGTCGCCGCCTCCACCACCGCGATCGAGACGCACACAGCAGTGTTTGCGAGAGGTAATGACAGCAATATTTGACTCGCTCGCTATGTGAATGCACGAAATACATCTGCGGACGACGATATCGACTACGCTATAGACGTTCACCTAGGCCACCTATGCGTGTTCGACATGTGTACTGTTGCACATGGCTATCGCCGTTTCACATTGATGTACATATGACGTCATGCATACGTATGATCATGATCATCATCATCATCATCTCGAGCGAAACGAAATGAACGTAGTTCCAGGATGTGAATGTCCATCTACATGTTTGTGTGTCATGTCAAGGATGTCGACAGCCTCGTATGGATTGAACGGACGGACGGACATGCATGTTTATATATATATATATATATATATATATATATATATATATATATATATATATATTTATATATAAGTATTATATATATATATATATGCATATATAGATATACGCAAATATGACACACTTTAAGCGAGACAACGATGACGCGTTTGGGCAAAGCGACAAATCGCGCATCTTCTGTTTATCTAGACGATCTTATGCCTTGATTCGACGTTTTGGAGGAGTGGGGTACGACGGAGTGTGGGGGCGCGCGCGAAGCCACGCTGTCTGCCGCAACGTTAAAGGGCTACCTCCACCACCACGCAAACAAAATAACGACGGCGACGACAACGACGACGATATGAGATCTGCTAGCCACACAACCAGTGTCTGTGTGTCAAGTATGCTCGACGTCTTCCTACTCTACCTCTTTCTCGTTTTCTCGAATTTGTTCTCTCCCCCCTCCCACTCTCTCTCCCCCTCCCACTCTCTCTCTCTCCCCACCTCTTTATATCCTGCGCTCTCCCTTCACGAGTCGTTTACATAGGCGTAAGGTGGCGCGGACCATCGTTGCGGATCATGGCGCTGAGGTAATGAAGTCGATGGTAACGTTTATGATGCTGATAATGATGATGATGGTGATGATGTTGGCGACGATGCGGGCGGGACTCTTTTGGACTGTTTGACCAACGGCAGTAATTTCATTTCAACTTTGCGTTATATATATATATATATATATATATATATATATGATTCGATAGTTTGATTCTAACGAGTATATTCCGTTTGCCACCCAAAACGGTACAGGCACCTACAGGGCATTTGATTAGGCAGCAAGCAGAATGCATAGCAGATATCTGCTGCCGGTAGTTCTCGATCATCCACGTAGACTTCGGCCTGTGTGCAGGCCTTCTGCAGGCAGCATCGGTCCGCCAGGCGATTCTGATCGGGTCGGATCGAACTCGCGACTCGCTGTAGTCTACGACTGGCACCACGCTGGACAGGTGGCACGACGTGATGTCCTCTTTCTTGTTCCGTTCGCAGAGGTTGCCAGAGATTTATCTCTTGTAACTGGTTGCTTTTCTCGACCGCCTTGCTTTTTGCTGCTGCTGCTGCGGGGCACATCATAGCAATACAGTCGAGCAAACTCCGACAATAAAAAACTTGCTGACAGTGGCAGCAAAAAGGGTGTGCTCAAATGTGCCGACATTATCGAAGTATATGCATACTTCGATAATGGCACCTCCCGTAGAAAGACGAAAGAAAGTTTAAAACATGCCAGGTTTTTCGTCAAAGCCAGTATATATATATATATATATATATATATATATATATGTTAGTGTGTAATTACAAGAGCAGGCCCTCGCAATGCACTCAGTCTGCGTCGTATGTGAACGCCCGCGACTCGTGACACCAGACCGGCGGGCCACTTCCGCCTAATCTTAACGTAGACGATATACATATATTCTATATGAACGAAGAGGAGCACTACGGGTATACGGTATATGCATAGCTATACATCGCTCATAAGGCACAATTGTCCGTACGACAAATTTAGTGGCCACTGTAAAGGATTACCGCAACAATTCCTGGACTATACGCAGGTGGGCACCCACTAGTTACCGTCTGCAGGAGTGCTGCGCATAGCGTTCACCTCGTGGCTGAATTTGCTTTTTCTCCTTCTTCTCTAATAGAGTTCCAATTTACAAGATATATATATATATATATATATATATATACGAGGGCGGATTGGCAAGTATTTATGCTTCGAATTCTAAAAATTAGGCCAAAACCACCAAGATCTTTCGGTTTGCTTAGCTTAGAATGGTCATTTATCAAGTTAAAAGAAGTGAAGGAAACGAGGTTCGACGAATTTTAGGGAGCTAAATGGAAGAGCAACAATATGCATCACGTTTTGTGTTAAAAACTAAATAATTTGTTCTAAAATAATGGAAATGTCATGAACCGCGTATGGTGATCAAGCGGTGTCCTAAGACACGATGCCTACGAGGTACTGTCGATTTTGCGACGGATGCGAAAAGACCGAAAATTACTTCCCGGTTCGGGAAGGCTGTCAACGTCATTACCAGAAGAAAACGTTAAAAAAGTTCGTAGTACTCAACAATCGCCGAAATACTTTCAGGGGATAGCTGAATAATTGGAGATATCTTACGGATCAGTTCTAACAGTCATGACCGATATTTGATGCGTCAAGAGACTGATAGCAAAATGTACCCTTCTGGCGGTAGCAGAGGAGCCTATATCGCTTGAGAGAGTGATCTCAGGAGACGAGCCATGGGCATTGTTTGAAGTAAGATTGTTACCACATCGAGACCAAAGCTCAATCCTCCCAGTGGTACTTTCGAGAAGTGTGTCGATCGAAGAAATTCAGACAGGGCAGACCCAACACCAGGAATCTTGGCAGTTTGTTCGACCACACACAATCATCTTCCAAGATGTTTACCACCAGGATTTACTGCCCTGAAATATTAAGAAGGTTGCCGAAGCGCGTCTAACAAAAGAGGCCAAAACTCAAGGCAAGCAACTCTTGAATCCCCCATCACGACAGCGCACACACATCGTTACCGATTTCGGATTATTTTTGATGAAAAATACGATTTTTTAATGTTCGCAACATCGCTTATTTGCCGGACCAAACTACGTGCTAATGTTTCCTGTTCCCGTGGATATAAATAAAACATATTTGAAGAAAGACGGGTTTTAAAAAATCGAAGAGTAGTAACGAAGACACAAGTGTACCGCAGCGGGTGGGAGCTATATTTAAGCAAACAATAACAACTCAGAAGACTAACAACACTTTTCTTAAAAAATACGTATCGAACCTTTTCAATCCCCTTCCCATATGTATAGATTGATATAGCGGTCAATAAGGCAATACTTGCCCTATTGACCGATAGGGCAATACCGTTATTACACATTTATACCATTCCGAATACCCGAAAAAATTATCCTTTATTCGAATGCTGCGCCGGCAGCAGCATTTGCGGCACCAACAGAAGCATCAGGCATATACGGGTATTACAACGAAAACCACCGCCCACGAACGGAATCTAATCTCGGACGTGATCCACACTTATCAGCCGATAATATAGATGTGATGGGTGTCTGTTTGGTTAGAGTTGCCACCGCCAAAATTGCCAATATATGTATCTACATATAAATATATATATATATATATATCTTGGCTTATCTCGAAAACTGATCCAGCAGGACACGTCGGCCTATGAGCAATGGCGGCATCTGTTCCGCGCTGAGGTTTAAGTAGGCTGGCCAAGTCCGGATATAATATATACTTATTATGAGGAGGTGATTCAATCGGGCTAGCCTGGAAATCCAACCGGTTGACTACTTCCGTAGCTTCCAGCAGCTATAGAAGATCTAAGTGCCTACTAAGTAATAATCGAATTACAATTTGGCAATGTAGCACAGGCTCGATTGAACCTAAATACAGTGTTCAAAAATAGATTCATACGATACGTACACGAAAACAATGATATAGGCGACTATTCAAAAAATATGTATATATATATATATATATATAATTTCGAGCACAATCTTCTTTCGAGAACGTCTTCAATGCCATGCGTTACTCATTTGGCCTCCATGCTTGTGGTTTTATAGCCTGATTGTAAAATATGTTATACTATGATTAATATGCTTTCTTTGCTGTTTTAGAATGACCCCAGTTAGAAATCTTACGTCTGCGTCTGCAAACATATATTCTCGTTCTAGTCAAAAACTTCGCGAATGTTCAATTAACGCGTTAATCGGCGTTGCACTGGTTATGCGCGTATCAATAGCAAAACGGTCTGGCATATATATTCGTCTCTGCATATTTTGCGTCCATATGAAAACTAAAATCTTGTGTATTTGCAAAATGTTGCAAAAGCTAAATATATATATATATATATATATATATATATATATATATATAAAATGCAGCTATTTTTAGTGATCTCTCTCCCCATATGTATAGATTAATATAACGGTCAATAAGGCAATACTTGTCCTTATTGATATATATATATATATATATATATATATATAAAATGCAGCTATTTTTGGTGATCTCTCTGTGCAATTCTGATGCGCGCCATCTAACCGACAACAATTGAAAAATTTGAAATAGGTCTTGACAGAGTACAGACCTTAATTTGCTTACGTGGGTTTGAGTGCTTGAGCCGTGTGCGGTTGAATGGAGATATATCAGGTGTCTCCGTCGTGGCTTCAGACGAGGAACAACGAATTTAATTTTACGTTAAAGCCGGTACGTGTTTTGGTACAAACAGTACAATTGTTTGAATCAGTCTCTTATTCATCCGACTAAACACCTATAGATCATTTTCGGTTCTAAAATACATTTTTCTTTGATTAGTCACCTTTGATTCGTACGCATAGGTCATAAATACATTAAATCATCCATTATATTAACTAAGTCAAGCTGCTCAGTGAAGTGATATCGTCGAGCAGTTACCAGCATAATGATATGTTCCGTACGGTTTCCCACATCTGTCATGAAATTTGTCAGATGCACATAGTTTGATAGGCTCGTGACTCTCAAAATTCCAATCGACGTTGAAAGATCGCGTTTTCGACTTACGTGACGGCATTTGGCAGGGCATCTTAAACGTGTTGGGCACGATACAAAAAAACAACTTGTCTTGGTCTTCTTCTTCTCTAAAGAACGACGGTTGTAATAGGCTAAGGCCACCTCTAAAAACTCTTGCTTTTGTGTTCGTCGCGGTGCTAGTTTTGCGGCTCGTGCTGTTATTGATGTTGTTGTTGGTCTCTGGTTTGCTGTCATTTCTTTTCTTACTGTTGTTGTTGTGTAGAGTAACGCAACACACATTCCGACAAACTCCAATTACCCACCTGTGCTTTTCTGCCGGTTGCGTTCTCTCGTTGGCTTCAAGATGATGACGACGTAAGACGATACGTCGCAACAACAAAACAAAATAGCAACGATCACAACAACACTAAAAATATGAACAAAAATAACAACAAGGAAAACAATAACTACTACAACTATAACAACAAGAAGGAAAACAATAACTACTACAACTATAACAACAACAACAACAACAACTAAAACATCATTATCAGCAGCAGCAAGATACGCAATGTGTACGTTCTCTCTAAGATCCAACAAGACCTAAATGTGTACGTTCTCTCCAAGATCCAACTTCTTTTTCGCCGCCAATCCACCCGCGTGTGGTGGCGGTCGTCGTAGTGGTTCGCGTGCGCTCAGTGGTCGTTCAACACTCGCACAGCTTCGTGTTTACGAGACGCCGAAATGCGGTTGAAATTCCAGTCTAGTTGCTTGCACTCCACTCATCCCGAACCCCCCCCCCCCCCCCCGAACCCCACTCACCACTGGAACCTCCAAAGCCACAATTGACAAGATGCTGCTGTGTTGTTGTTGTTGTTGCTGCTGCGGCCGCTACTGAATCTGTCTACGCCCATTCACGCCACTTATCATCTTACATGCTAGCGAACTCTCTGCCAACCTCGTCTGTCTATATCTGCTACTACTAATGCTACTAATACGAATACTACGTCTTCTCGTTCTTGTCGGCACCTCGACGCCTTCGTCGTCGATATTCCTGTCGTATCGAACCGTTGGGGGGCGTGCAAGGTTTTAAGGTGCCCGAATGTGTATTGTAACAGCGGCTTTAACAGCAGCAGCAGCAACAGGAGCTCCATATTGTCATTGTCGACTCTAGCTTGATTCTCCACTAAGTTGTCGTGTCGTCATTGTTGTTTTTGTTGATGTTGCTGTTGCTGCCATTGCTGTTGTCGTGGCTGTCCAACAGCACAATACAGTTGCGACGAGTGTTCGACATCGAAAATGCGAAGGTAGCGTGCGCAAAAATTAAAAATTGAGCCTTTTCTCTATCTACCTTTCTTTCTCTCTCTCTTTTGCGCTATATATATATATATATAGGTCGAGAACGAGCAACGTAGCATCTAAGAAACATATATATATATATATATATATATGTTTTTTAGATGCTACGTTGCTCGTTCTCGACAAGCCGATAATTTGGCAAACTCGTTTTGCACCGTCAGAGCTGCTGCTACCACCTCCGCGCCCACCGGAATGAGAATGGGGCGCCGCTTCCCGATTCCCCCTTTGGGCTACGAGAAGCCCCACAAGAGGGGCCCTGGTCGTTGATGGCCATCGGTTCTTTGCCTCCTCACCCGTCTTTTCTCTCTTTCTCACACACATTGGCCCGATCTTTTACTCCCCTCTCTCTCTCTCTCTCTCTGGCACACTCGCCCTCTCCCTTCCCCCGCTCTCGCTAGGTGGCTCCCTTCTTTAATGTACGTGTTTTTCCGTACGTATCACTTTTGCCCGGGCCAGTTCCCCAACTGTACCCCCCCTCCCTCCCCCCAGTTACGTATGTATATACGAGTATTTATGTGCACATACATATATAGTCTGCAACGTCGATTTGCCTCTCATACTATTAGGATTCTCGCACGATGACGACGACCAGGACGACGACGGCTTTTCAAGTAAAGAGTTCTCGCCCTCTTCGACGAGAACCTGCCGTCAACGGATGTTGGACGGTGGCCGGCACCGGTGGCGGTCGTAGCCCCTCGACGTGCTCCTCGGTGCACGACAGCGACTCGTAAAAGTACTGCATCGATTGGCCGGGCCTCGCTCGACTCGTCCTAACGCAGGCCCACGCCCAGTGATCGCATTGCGTCTCGGGTCCGCTGCGGATGTTTCTGCCCATATGTCCTAGCTAGTTGTAGCGTCCTCGCTCGGGACGGCGGTTGTCCAATCCTGAGGTACAGCCACCGAACGGGGTAAAGGGGGAGCGGGGAAATTGGCGTAGAGAAGAATCATCGAATTCCTCCTGGCCGACCGTACCAATGAGTTGCCCGCCGTAAGTCGAAGCCTAGTCATTATCGATGTTGATAAGAGTAATACCATCTGTATCTGTAGCACTTTCAGAAATGTCTATCAACGTCAGAGGGCTCTCGCCCATTCTAGCTCTACGCAGTTTGATGCAGCGTCAATACTGTACTGTTTATTCTGCACCTAAGTCGTCCTAGAAGTATGTGCCCTGTACGTGTAGGAAAGCCTGCATGGTGTGACAGTGAAAAGCAGCCCACCTTGAGCAATCCTCAATCAATTAACTGAAAACTACGCAAACGGCTTCGTATTATTTTCCAGACAAATTCCAGGCGCTAGGAGACGTTGAAAAAAGATCCTGAATTTCGCCTGTGCGCCCGCTCGAATAAAGTCAGGTCCTGGCGTGATACCGAACACTATGCTATACTGGCAATATGAATACACTGCATGAGCTATCTGCAGCAGCGCTTAGTCAGGCAGTACGCTCCCAAACACCATATTGCCCACCTGCTGAGGTGGGCAATTAGAGGCACAAACGAAAATTAAATGTAAAACGAAAGAAAACAAACACCATAGCGACAACGCCGCTATGTCATCCCACCCAAACGGCGGGCCGACACGGCTAACAAGGCGACTATCTGAAGCGGTGTGGAACAATTCGAAAATCAATCTTCCTCACAAGAAACGCTAAGCTCTTCTCGGGCAACAACAAGTGTCAATTGGCCGACCAGCTGCTCATTTATACTAAATATATATATATATATATATATATATATATATATATATATATATATTATATATATATATATATATATATATATATATTAATTTGTTATCTTATTACATACGTTCCGTGTGCGTGCGACACTTTACACAATACGCTTAGCTGAAAGGTTGGTGACAACACTCCACTCTTTAGAAGCTGTCGCTGTTGTAGCTGCAAGTGCTGCTGCTGGGACAGAGATTCGAGGAAGCGCGCTCCGTGCGCCGTGGTGTAAGCAAGCAGAAGGCGAACAGAGTCTGGCATGATACGGTATGTTTGGGGGGCGGAGCGGGGGAAAAGGGCATAGGTAGTAGGGTGGAACGGAGGAAACGTGGTGGGGGGGGCGGTGGGGGTGGGGGGGGGGGAAATACGCCGACGAAGAGACTACAAAAGACCTATCTCCTCCGCATCGCTTCGCCTACGTCGGGGAGGCTTTCTTCGTCGTCCTACCGTCTCCGCAAATCCCCGGAAGGAACAGCCCTCCCGCTAGCGGGTGGAGAGCGAGGGACAAGTGACGACCTCCAAGCTTCTCGTCTTAGATGAGCCTCGGAGAGCGTTGTGTGCTTCGCGCGCCCCAGGTCATCCGTACACTCCGAACACATACACACACACAATTATTCGTTTATTCATCCACCCGCCGATACACACCGCGACAAAGACAACAACAATATCGCTGCGTCCGTTCGTTTACTGCGAGTCATATTTAATAAGTTTTAGCTTAAATCACTCGGTTTAAGGCCGAACCTTCAAAGCCGCCACCACTGCTGTACCACCGCAGAGTGTTGTTATGCACAACGCAAATTTCAGCGTTCAGCGTTTTATGTAAATTCTGATCGTGTTAGAGACGATAGACTCTATTCTTGAAATGTAATTTCCCTGAACAACATAGCATGATCGTCTAAGATAAGTTCTGTGAGTTACAGCCACTGAAGGTGTTAGAACGTTTGAATAAAACATGGGATAGCACAAAAGCTAGTTCAATCCAAATCATTATAAAAGTACACGTTTTATTGACCTAACAGTTTGACTTAATTTGCTAGACATTTATTAATCTAACAGTTTAAGCCTAATTTGCTATAAGCCGAGATGAGATATCTTTTAAAAAAAAACTAGCGCTTAAAAATACACATACTATTTAAATGAAATAACATTCGCGCATATATATTTAAGTAAATAGAAATCAATAATGCCTACATACTTATAGGAAGCATGCTACGGGCAAAATTTGCTATAATCTAAGCGAACAAATGAATAGAAACGGTCGGGACATTAAAATATTTTGTTAAGTAGATTCTTTAATTACTACAGCCCGTATAGTTACTTGCTCGTAGGCTGTAGACCGGTAGTGGACACAATTAGAGTCCGGCAGAGGTCGTAGGGCAACCTTTCAGAAAACCCAAGTGTGCCACCGAGATGTGTCATCTGGTTCTAATACATTACTTTTACATTTCCGACATGTTCGACGAGACGAGAAAAGAGTTCCACAGGGGAACACTAGATGAACTTTACGCCTAATTAGCGCCTCTAAATCGGAAGCAACGCCTCTGATTCATCATGAGTGGTTTTAGGGTATGCTTAGTAGGCGCATGTGTGGACCTCTGAGTGAGTCGAGCAAATTCACCGGACATCAGCGATAGAGGATCAAACCAAGATCAGATTTGCTTCAATTGTCAGGTACATTATAGACTACAATTTGATCGTCCATAGTCACAATACGTCGTACGCGTCCAGGATACGCCGTGATCCCGAGCAGGCAAAACCGACTACACCAAGCAGGGTACAATCAAACAAAAATCACATTTGAACCAAAGTGTCACGAACGTTTCGAGTGACGTCTCTTAATTTACCCTTTATACATTTCAAATAAAACAAAATCTAGTTATAGTTGTGATCGTTTAACCGGCGCGCTGAGCAGGAAATTGTCTAACATATTCACCTTACAAATGCGCCAATTTAGTTGAAGTGATTGCCAGTTTCCCGTAAACTGAATCATGCAAGAATTCCCCAAAGTTATCGTTTCGAAAATAAGGGATAAGTTACGCACGATGATATGCCTTGCCGGAATAAGTAGATAACAAATTACATTTTAGCGTATCTGGAATTCGCCTCTTTTGTGAAATCAACACACTTAAGTTGCGTGATCTAAGACACGCACATATTTTTATGTGGCCGGTTTAGCTCGTAGAGCCTCGCAGTGATATCTGTTGGTGATGGCGCTAACCTTGATTTAATAGTTTAATATATATATATATATATATACTTAGTTTCCCAAAAATCATTCATGTCAGCCTTCGAGTTACGTATAGCATGCGACATAGTGACATACGATTATGCGTATATATATATATATATATATATTATATATATATATATATATATATATATATATATATATATATATATATACATATAATAATAGCAAAAGAGAGACGTATTTGCAGAATAGTGTATAGATATATTTGCCAGCGTAGCTGAGTGACTGAACAATTGTCAGTGATATTTCCGTTTTGTTTAAACAGTCAAACGCTCCGATCTTGATGTATCTGTCTACTACGTCGATTCTACCGGAAGCGCCAAGTTACAGCTTCAGCAATATAGCCCTTCATCGGCTTTCGTCATAATGTTTCATGTTTTTGCTGTTGCGAGGCAGCGTTGCGTTGCAACTGTCTAGGTGATGTACGGTCCTTTGTTTTGTGTTGCTGCTGCTGCCTAAGGCCCTAAAACACAATAGCATAACGATGAATCATCAAACAAACAGGAGAGACTAGTCTTACCAGTTTTCTAGCACTAGGAGTAGTAATGCCATGGTAAAACCCGGTGGTCGTCTGGTGTATTCGCGTGAGTCTTGCGACAGAAAGAGACTCATGGTACTGGTTCGTATCTCCGTATTGACGAACCTATGCGTACCATTCCAGCTTTGCACATTTGTTTGTATTGATTGAAGTCTCGGGAGCCTCGCTCTAATGAAGGGGTTCCTATAGCGTATTATTGCTTCATGAGGACATCGGAAAAG
Source organism: Dermanyssus gallinae (assembly GCA_003439945.1). Classification (NCBI taxonomy): domain Eukaryota; kingdom Metazoa; phylum Arthropoda; class Arachnida; order Mesostigmata; family Dermanyssidae; genus Dermanyssus; species Dermanyssus gallinae. Next base: position 62,389 of record QVRM01004795.1, read on the forward strand.
AGATTATCTTCGGATCGGAAACAGGTAGACGTATATATTTGAATACGAAACTGGCATGTGTTCACTAACACAACGTTTATAATGTGCCTAACAATGGTGATAATAAACGTCATATTGTTTGTATTTATTGAAGCCCGTCTTATGAAGCAACGCGAGAGAGCGGTTCCGTGTACGTTAAATGTTGGCTGAGAGTCAGCCCGACAAAATGATTTTTGTCTAGCAGCAGTGCCATATAAACCGCAAAGGAGTACCTTGAAAAGACCGTCTAAGGCTTACAACCTAATAGCTTACTAGCTCGGTCGTACCGGCCCTTATTTTTTTTTTCTTATTTCTTGGCCTCATTTCATAGCTTCTAGATCGATATTTATCTACAATTCATTTCCTTTGCTACCCTTCGTTCTCCTTTACTTAATCAACGTTTCTATTGACACCCCACCCTTTGTAGCACCCGTAGCAGCAGCAGCAGCAGTTTCTCAGTGACTAGCAGCATGTCCGTGGAGCCGCCGTCATCACCGAAGGAATGGATTAATGGATGATGGTGTGTTGAACGATCATGCATTCCTGGATGGCGATAATATGGCGAATACTCCGGCCGCCCAGTAAAGGCGGCGCCAATGGCATCATCCGGCTACAGGCAGATCTAGCGTCTAGCCGGCGTCTAACTGAATAATCGCCGCCAACACCCAACCGTCAAAACATCTTCTGGTGGGATCTAGATTGATATCTATAGGTCTACCTACAATCCAACAAGAGTGCAAGGGCTGAGCTCGAGATCCAGCTGCTCGGAATTGGGAGTCATGGCTGCCGATCTGCAGTAGTAAACGTAGTAGGAGGGTAAAAATTGCGGATGAACAAAGAGTTTATACTCGATAACGATCGATGTGCTAAGAAGGCAGCGCTGAGATAGAAGGCACATATATATATATATATATATATGTGACCTCCTTCCCAGCGCTGTCTTATAATACATATATATATATATATATATATATATATATATATATAATGTTTGCAATATATAACCACATCTTTTCTCATTTATTATATGGACACTGCTGTATACCGTGGTTAAGTTGAAGGCGAGCTCCTCTTTACTCCACGAGTCAGACCAAATAACTCTGGTCTGCCGCAACATTCGGCAAGCAATCGGCGACTGAAATTGAACTCCCGCGTTGCCCGGCTGAACGAACGAAGAGGGATCGCTTATATATATATGTATAACATTAAGCACGGTAAAGACACGGTCAGTATTGCTGATGCTTTTGCTAACTCATAGAGCGCTTCGTGCTACTGCTGCTGCAAGGCACAGTTGGTGCTGAGTTTTGGCTGGCCGGTCGATCCGTCGGTAAATCTGTCAGTTGGTAGCAATACAAACACGTGCGAATAATTCATAATTAACAATTAAGCGGTTGGCGGCCTAAGTACTCGTCTTTCGAGGAGTAGAAATTAGAGTGGCAACAGCCCAGCTGCAGCAAGATCAGCAGCATCGGACAGCGACCAGCGACCTCCCGTGTAGCGTGACCGGTAGGCTTTTTTTGCGCGACATGTTCGCACTTGCACTTACCCTATAGTTGGGGTGGCGCACCCGGGTTGCGCCGCCCCAGCGACTCAGTTCATCAGCAATTCTTTTTGTCGGCCTTAATTGCTTTGTTGTCTACATTTCAAGATGTTGGTCGCTTGCGCCCAGGGCGACAACATCTTGAAATCTAGGTATTTAAATTGTTTTTTTTTTAAATTTAATTTAGGTATTTAAATTGTTTTAACAAAAACCACCGCCATTCGGTCAGAAATTGGGACTATCGACTATTATCGGTTGCAATGCTTTTTGCCACAGCACGTTTTTTTGGGGGGCCTATATACGACACAGGGAAAATGCGCACAAGCGAACACGAGCCACAGGTAGTCAACGGAACAAAAATGTTGGCCTTGTAGTGTGGGCCTGCAGCAGTGCACTAGAATCCAAACTAACCTGTCATCCTCCCACCCAACCATATTCGCACTTTCGTATTACTTCTGACACGAGGACACCAAGTGCTGCTGCTGCTACTACTACTACTACTACATGTTTTTGTTAAACTTTATTAATCAAAACTATTACACAAATCTGCAAAAGATGCGGTGAGAAATAACGCATCGGATGCGTATGTTTTGTGCCGCGATGGAACTCGCCACGGCTTATGGATGATTGTGATATGGCTGTTAAGTTAAAGGTGGATTTTATGAGAGAGAAGTTAGGGCTGGCCGCCATAACTGCCACTGTACGCCGTCGACATCCAGTCGACTGGACCAGTGTTTTCCATACAGATATCACAATGAGATGGTCAACAAGACGTCGACTTAAAGCTCGTTAAGATACGTCTAGTGTTCGATTCAATATGTGTACAGCTATATTAAATATCTCGTGTCGCAAGGGGTAGGCGTTCGTCGGCAGACGCTTCGAAAGTCCGGGCTGTTAATATGACACTTCCTGGAGGGACAGGAGCGCGCGCACTAATGGCTATCCGCGTTGTAACACACTGGCAACCATTGGCAAAGCTCGCCAGGCTTTTAGAGAGCGAGGCTATCAACAGAGAGATGTGGATGCGGTCGCAGGGCACGAGGAGAAAACAACTGTGACGTAGGTACTAATAAAAAAATTAAATAAAGAAATGATTTTTTCATATGTATGTATATATATATGTATATTTATATATATATATATATATATATATATATATATATATATATATATATATATATATATATATATATATATATATATATATATAGCAAAATGAAAGCTGGCCAGATTGCATAAACTCCCAGCAGTAACACTTCCCGGGTTTTCCAACCGGATTACGGAAGGCAGTGCATACAATATATGGACTATATGGCGATGAGCTACTATTGTCGCATTGTCGGGACGGTCCATTCGAGGTAGGACTACACTGGCTTTAAGGACTGTAGGCCTAGGATCTTCATCGCATCATATAGGATAGAAGCAGACTGCCGCTGAATTTCGGTTCAACTGATTAATGTCCACTCGGTGGTACCACTTGGACGCTTGCTGGCAATTAATAGGCACAATGAGCGCGAACTACACGCGAAGCAAAGCCATACACTTATATGTTTTTTTTGGCTCTTCCTTCTCTCCTCGTTTCGCTTACGGTGGGATTGAGAAGTGGTTTACGCGACGAGTGCGACCTATTTGCATAGATAGACACACACACATTCGCGTAATCCACGCCATGCGTTCAGCCTAAACGCTTCCTCATTGAAGTGCGGTGGTGAGGCCCCGTTTCGGCGACGTACGCTGGCCGACTTCCGCTGCGCAACTAGCCTATTATACCATATATATATATATATATATATATATATATATATAAGAGACGCGTCAGTAGTGTTATAACTCGCAGCGTAAAGTCGTAACGTATAGTCTAGACAAGACAGATGAGACCGATTTGTCTCTGTATTTTTTTGCATAACCCGCTTATGGCCGATCACGTTGACGCTAATAGTTTATCTACCACAAACTAATAACTGCCTACAAACGATAACAATATGCCATTTATTTTTAACAGTGATAATTATACCCATACTATTGCTCTAATTTTGTTCTTGAGTCCCATTGATAAGGGTCCACTAAATGCATATATTAGTAGGATAATGAATTATGGTACAAACGGTACAAATGATATGAACTTTTTATGAATTCGATTTTCTCGATATATTCTCTCTCTCTCTCTCTCTCTCTCTCTCTATATATATATATATATATATATATATATATATATACAAAACTTTAGGTAAAAACAAGGCACTTACATTACAGCTTCCTCATTGCGTCCATGGCGTCCCACAAAACACATATGAATTCAATATTTCGTATTCCTGGGAAGGAGCACGCAACACTTGCACTCACACCAACAGGTTCTAGACTGCTGACCAGCAGGTTTGATGTCTATTCGCCATGTGCAAAGCGACTCGCCGGATTGGCAGTACATAACAACATCTCATACACTAGCTGTGGCACAACCAACTACCGGTCACAAAACTGGCTGTAGCAAATCCTTAAATCTTCAGGTGGTTGCATGTTCCCGTGCACCTTTACTCTGCTGGCAGACAATTAATAAATAATCGTAACTCGTAGGTGTTCTCAAGGCCGCACTCGAATCAACGCCTAACCAGATCAGGCAAGCTTTAATGCCGTTTTCCGCCGATGTGTAACGCGAATCCCAACACCAGAACAACAGGAGCTGTTATGGTCACAAAAATACGCGCGGTAATAGATGTAGTTAGTCCAATACCTCACATCTATATGATGTTATCCATAACGAAATGCTTTGCATCCACAAGCGCATTTCGTTTGTGCATAGGACGTGTGGGTGTGAGTACACATCAAGTGAGTACACGGTGTCCGAGTTCTGGGAGCATTGAGAGTAGGGCACTTTCTGCATGCTGGGCGGACAAAGAGACAACTCCCATAGGTAGGGTTTCCTCTGAGGTACTTAGAGAAGAACAGAATAGCGTCCGCGGAAGAAACAGGCAAATCTCTTTTGGATTTCCTACGCTCTTAGGAGCCATCCCGCATTTTCTTTGATTTCTTCCATTTTTTGTTTCTCTCCCCCCTCTCTCTCGATGTTTTTCCCTACCCTTTTTCTCTCTCCTCTCTCTCTCTCTGCTGTTGGTGTTTCGGTTGCTCTCGAGATCTAAACCTTTGACTAGTATTGTCTACACACGTCTGCTATCAGCACCGCAAACGAACGAATCGGGACACAGTGTTACAACAAGAATACGACGATCGCCGCTGCTGCTGCTGCAGATCATTGTTTCTACTGGTGATGGTGGTGTCGTTGCTACGCTGCTGCGTTACTACCGGCTCTCGTAAACTCCTGGCGTTTGACCATTCGATGCACTCTAGCAAGTATCACCGAGTGCGTTCATCACACCCCGCGTCAAATCACTGCGACGACGAACATAAGATAGGATCAAACAGCTGACGACGATACGATCAGTCAGCTGACGGCAGCGACCACAAAAACGACGAAAAAGTTACGGCCATGTCAGCAACAGAAAGCAGGAGCTGACGCTCGACCGCCAAGGGTGGCAATTTCGGATCTGGTTAGCGTCAGCGTGCACCACCGCCGCCCGCCGCCCGTTGCGAGCCTGCCCCACTGGTACAATGCCGGATGGGTGCAGACAAGTGGACAGATAGGCAAGCAGAGAGGCGCTACCAGGAGCGACAATACTGCTTTCAGCGCTGTTTTCCACCTCTCCTCCTCCTCCGTCCGCGCGAAGTATGGCACCTTCGCGCGCGCACGTGCGTCGGTCGATGTCTCCGAATGAATGGCCGCGCCGAAACGCGAAATTAGCAGTTGAAATCAATTAGTACCTGCTGCTGCTGGCCTGCGTTTCGTTTATATCTGCCGACAGAAACAGACAGAATCGTCCGGTGGTCACGGTGACGATGGGAACTATGGCGACGCCCGATGGGAATTTGAGTAGCGATTAGAAGAGGAATCTTCGAGATGACAGGCCGTGCTTCGACGCTGACCACCTGTTGCAGCGCTAGTAGTAGTAGTAGTAGTAGTAGTAATAGGTTGTTGTCGTTGATGATGTTGTTGTTGTTGATGTTGTTGTAGCGGCCAGCTGCCCTAAGCAATTTGTACTATTGCTTACACTATAACACTTTCAGAATAGCAGCAGCAACAACAACAACAGCAGCAAGTGCCGCTACAACGAGTACCATGACAGCAACTGCACTCCCTAAGCACTACTAGCTTACTGATCAGGACAGCACCACCACCTAACACCACCAAGTGTCCACTTCCAGCCTACTGTACTGGCAACAACAACAACGACAACAACGAAAATCGGCCATAAAAGGGCGACACTAAACGTCCCCCTAACGTCAACAACGGCCACGGACGCCAAGAACAACAACGACCGCAAGTACAACAACAACAACAACGACTACAACAAACACCGCGGTAGTCGAAACTAGCTCACTCTGCTCGAGTTCTTCGTAGTCAAAGCCTTCTCGTTGCACAAATCCTCAAGTACCGTTGTGTGAATCATCCAGCACCGGCGTACGAATCCTCCAGCACCTCCAGTTGTACAAATCCTTTGTGCCGTTGTACCGCAGATCCTTTGTGTCGTTTTACAGATCCTATTTACCGTTGTACAGATCCTTTTTGCCGTTGTACAGATTCTTTGTTTCGTTGTACATATCCTATGTGTCGTTGTACAGCAGATCCTATGCGTCGTTGTCGACGAATCTCGTGACACCGTTGTGTACGAATGTCGTCAAAGACGCAGACGTCACCCTAACTAGCGCAGACCTGACTTCCTATAGCAGCCGTGACAGTAGCAAGATCCGGCACTAACAGTAACATGAGCTGATGCTACTGCTGCTTCTGCCAGTAACAGTGGGAGCGCAGTAGTCACAGGAGGACGACGTCGCGCAGAGCCGCCCGGCAAAACGAGCGCGACGCGGCACGCTACACACCACAGAGCAGAGCGTCATGGCACACAGCACAGCACAGCGCGGATCGGATCCGACACGGATTTCGTGGTTGCGGCAGCAGAGCGCGCAGTGACGTCTGGCGCTTTCGGCGCACCGGTCGGTGCCGCTGCATAGCCCGCCTGCGCGTTCGCCGGCCAGACGCACGGACGGACGGACACACGGACAGACGGTCGACGTCGTCCCCGGCCGCGTCACGGCCGCCACGCTACGGCTGCCGCTGCCCCGTTGCCGCCGCCGCCGCGTCGCGTCGCGCTTGCCTCCAGCGCCTCTCCGACGCCGCTGACTTCATGCGCCTTCAGCATCATTCTTCATCGAAGGAGTCGGCGGCAGCAGCGGCGGTGGCGGCAGTGGCGTTAGCGGCCACAGCGGCGACTTCAGTAGTAGCAGCCGCAGCAGCGGCGACGACGACGACGAAGACGACTTCATCATCTTCATCGCTACCATCATCATTATCACTATCATTATTCCCATAATAATGATGGTTATAGTGATAATGATGATGGTTATGGTAATGATGGTGGTTATGGTTATGATGATGATGATGAAATTGTCGCCGGCATCACGGCAACAACAGTGCGAGCCGCTGCAGTGATAAGGCCAGCTGCAGTAACATCATCATAGGAATAGATGGGGTTAGGGTTGATAGGGAGAGGGTTGAGGTTGATGGTGAAGTTAGGGGGGGTACGGGGGTTGCTGGGTGGCAATAATAGCGATTTTTGGTGGTGGCCGATAGTTGGCCGATGGTGTTGACGTTGATGGTGATCTTAGGGTGGAGGGTTTTGATGGGATTGTTGATGGAGGTGGCGATGACAACAGCTGACTGATGATTGATGCGTTTGCATTTTGATGGCTATGTTCTCCTCGTCCGAGTGATGCTGCTGCTTCTGCAGGCCCTAATGGTTCTGATTGCCAATGGCCACCCGACTTCTGAGCGCCGCCCTGATGTTTTATGATGAGAAGAAGAAGTGAGGCAAGTGAATGACACGGGGAGGAGGCGATGAAGAAGAAACTAAGGCCAAGATCATGTCGAACAACCATCAACACTGAGAGGGCTCTGTCAATGAGACATAGTTTCAAACAACTCGTTGTTGTTGTTGCTTGTTGCTATTGTAACAATATTGTAACTATTGCCACTGAGTATTTGCCACCGTAATAAATAGTTAAACTGGATGTTCGCAGTGCGTTCAGCAGCACTGTACGGAAAAATGTCATCCTGGACGAAGTAACAAAAAAAAACGCTCCTGAACCCTTGCCAAGGATTTGGCAGAGCTACAGAGATTCTTCCCTCTTTTTATGGGGAGTACAACAATAGGCTTTGATCGTAGATCAGCTACTCTCTATGTACCGGCACATTTGGTAGGCCGGAAAATAGAGAGCAGCTGAAATACGATCAGTAATGCAGTTGGATAAATGTAGCGGGCTAATGCTCAACGTTATACAATGCAAGGTCATCGTCAATTGATCCCCTCAAGGATATCCTGGGCGGTTCTGTGCGATCGAAGAAAATTTCACAAACACTCTCAGCTAAAAGAAAGCTTTAGAAACGGACCTTCTCCTCGTTTGACAGTCCATCCACAGACTTCACAGAGTTGTACATTTCTCTTGGCCGATGTGCGGATCTGAGGCTAACCTGCCCTAGAAAAGGTTAAAACGGCCGCTATCTAAGGCTGAAGGCTAGACAGCCTATATTCGAGGATGAAGTTATAACATTACCTTGGGCACATAGTGTGGTACCCTCAAAATGCTAAAAAATGAAGAAAAAAATAACTATTCTAGTCTAGAGAATCGAGACCATTCACGGCATATCTTCAGAAACTCTCAAAGACACAGAATGTTCGTGATATGGCAAAATAGATTTAGGTTGTGAGAGACGACCGGCGCGAGCAAGAATATCTAAGGCAATTTCTATCACTTGCAATTCTTATCATCTTTCCCGACCCGTATCACCTATCGGTAGTAGCGACGGGCGGTGTGTACCAAAAATCGTTTAAAGATTACTAGCCTTATTAAACACTGGAAAGCCCATTTTGTCTCTCAATGTAGCGCGCGCGGCCTCCGAACATCTAGGGCATCACAGGCCGATTATTGCTTTGTTTCATAGTGTTAAACACACTTGATTCCATTCAAGAACGCCACAGAAGACAAACCTTCTGTGTGTTATTTAATCGGTTAGAGTCTTCGTCGTTGTCGGAATTAACCAGACAAATCATTCCGCCGACTAAAAACCGCCATGCACCACCATCTACCAAATCAAGAAAGAGCTATCAATCTGTCAATCCTTCTAGTGTCAGTACCAGGTAAATTTACTCTAGCACACTGAAGATAATACACATGGAAACCTCACAATTGTAAATGGCAATAAAAGTAACATTTTTTAAGAATCATTCTCGCGTTACAGCGCTGAAGTTCTGAGGCAATGGCCTGCCTCAAGATAGCTGTATATTGTTAACCTCGGTTCGGCTTCTCGAAGATCTGCCCTGAGAAGTGTTCTTGTTCCTTAAGGCTTCGTATTGACGATTTTGGTCCTTCTCCGCTTGGACTTCAGCGCCGCCTGCCGCGAGGGGAATCGCCGTATAGCTTTCCGCATAAGTGCTGCAAATCGACACGTTCCAGGTAAGCAATTTCCCCATGGCCTCGGGGGGTCAGGGTTATGCCGTCCGGTCTAATGTTTTAATTTTCACAAAGATGTGTGCGCTCGACGAACACAGCCAAGCTCGCTTTGTCTGGAGGTTCTAACAAGCGCATCATTTACGGCTTTGTGGCGTGTCTACTTCATCGGTGCCGTCTCCTTGCAGCTCAGCTTACAGTGGCCCCTCGTATCAGCCATGTTCGTGCCACAGGAACACGGGTGAGCAGCGAAGAAAACATAATAATAATAATAATAATAATAATAATAATAATAATAATAATATTAATCAGGCGAACTATAATCTTGGCAAGAAAGAACTTGCACTACAATATTTAACTAACATCGATATCATGATCGTCATCGCCATGACGCCGATCATTCATTGTCGTGGCGCAAACTATTCGAACTATAGCCATAACAATCAATTGCCGTCAATGCTCCATACCGTCAGTACTGTGCCATTTCGTGAGCAACGCTATAGCCGATCTAATTAACTGCAGCAGATCTAGTTGGTCAATTGGTTACTGTCTGTCTGTCTGGTTCTCTGCAACGAGAATTAAGTAAAAAGCGCGCCATGTCCTGTCAATGGACAGCGTGCGTGCATCGCTTGTCGTAGCAACCGCCCGTAATACGAGTTGCCACTTCAGGCCGCCGGGTAGTCGTTAACAAAAACACGTGCACAAAATCTTTTTTGCTCTAATTTGTGAGATATAGGGAATTTTTGGCGCACCTGCACCGTTGGCGGCTAGCACAACTAGTGTGAGAGTGTATATATACACCCACACGGTAATGCTTTATATATATATATATATATATATATACATATATGTGTGTGTATAACACACATGACCTTCCGGCAAAGCTGCCACCTAGCTGGTGACATCCTTACGCACCTATCTGCCTATTAAGCATAATTTGCGCTGTTATTACCTACTTGGCTACTAGGTGTCAACAGAGTCACTCACCAAGCGCTATGAGTGTTGTGCGATTCCATCGTTGAAGACTTTTGCGTAGCAGCGTCCGGCGACCAGACGACGGGGGTTCGGTGGCGGGGGCCCTGCCGGCCCCCACAATAGGCCCTCCGCCGCTGCAGCGGCCGCTGCCACTCGAAGGCGAAGAAGCGGTGGCTACGTTAGCTATTGTTGTTGTTGTTTTTGTTGTACTTGTTGAAGTTGTTGATGTGGTACTTGTTGAAGTTGTTGATGTTGTACTTGTTACAGTTGCTAATGTTCTACTTGCTGCTGCTGTTGTTATTGCTGCTGCTCCTGTTGTTGCACTTGCCGTGTCAGCTGAACGGCAGGGCGGCAGGCATTCTTGGGGGAATGGCGTGGTGGTTGCTCCGACCTCTTTACCATTGGCCTGCATCACCAACGCACGATGTTGGGGGATTTTTTACTGCTAGCACATTTCTGTCCCGTCTGGTAGTCTCGCCTGGTCGTGGTCGTCATCAGCTTCGTCACCTCTCTTTCTCACACACCCACAAATGCTCACTCCATTCCTCATGTGTTCTCCCGCCTTTCTCTTTCACTCGCTTCCGATATCTCTCTCTCTATTTCTGGGATATCAGTGTTTTCTTCTTCTTGTTCTCTGAAGGTGTCGTGCTACAAACTCGCGTGCTCAAACTCGCATCCACATACGTGTACACGCCAACCAACTGATACCGAGAGAGGGAGATCCAGTTCCCCAGGGGCGCTGGCAGCCAGCTCGAGAGATCGAGAGGCTGCTGACTCGACGGGCTCTACGGATAAAAGAGCTTGTATAGCAACAGGTAGTTGACGCAAGCCAGCAAGTAAGATTCGTGGTTGGTAGATACCGCTGTGGGTCGAGTGGTGGCGTGGTGGCTTGAGTCTGCGCCTCGCAACCGAAGGAGACACATAGGTGCGCGGGTTCGAGCCTCACCGTTGCACATTTGTATTTATGGGGGTCGTCCGTCTATGAAGCAATGTGAAAAATAGTTCCGTGGACGTTAAATCTTGGCTGAGGGCCAGCCCGAAAACTTTACTTACTTAGATGCCGCTGTGGTACTACTACTGGTCGAAGTGTTGTTGTCATTCTATTTTCAGTTGTTGTAGCGGTATTCCTATTGTTGTTGTTGTCGTTGCTGCTGTTGCTGGTGATGTTGCCCCCCTTGTTATTGCTATTGTCATTGTTGCTGTTGTTGTTGTTGTTCTTATTGCAGCGTAGGCTCTTGGGTAAGAGGACGGATAGCCGACAGAGGCGCTTGCTACAGGCAAGCGAGTGACAGGATACTGTAGCAGCCTGCCTAATTTAGTTGCTTAGCTGTTGCCGGCCGACGCGACGATGTGCGTTTAGTGCTCAGAGTCGCGCCGTGATTCACGCCGATTCAACAACCTCCTCCTCAAGTTCTCAAGACAATACGACATTGGCAGTGGCCGGAGTTCCCGGCACGTACATACACCGGCTTATATGTGGCAAGTGGTTTGCGGGGGAGGCGTACGCACACACACATACCGGTAGAGAGAGAAAAAGGCAAGGAGAACGAGCTAGAGAGATAGGGAGAGAGAGAGACGAGGCTACACGAAGAAGCAACAAGCAATAGGTAATAACGCTCAATGAAGCACGCTCACACGAGACGGATAGGCACGACTAAATTCGCTGAGAGAACGCCAGAGTGGGGGGAACGCGGAAACATCGAAGCGCGCGTGGCACACGAAGGCGAAGTACATCGTCGAGGTCGTCTCCTACACGCAGGGGTAGGTAGGTAGGTATGAAGGTAGGATGATCAATCGTCGACCAGCACTGCAGGTCAGGAATGTGTCGCAACACGTCCGTTCCGGCGGGCGGTGGCGGCGATTCTTCGTAACGGCCGCGCGCGATGAAAAGCCAGGCAGGTTAGCCGCCCAACGGTGCGCACATTCGCGCACAGCAAGCAACAGTAACAACAGCAGGGGCGGCAGCATAACACAACTACTTCTTGTTTCTGTCGTTGCTGTTGTTTAGATCGTTGCGGTTGTCGTCGTCGTCAGTTACAGGTGAGCAACAAATTTAGCTTGCGGGAGATTAATGAGGATGCTTCTGCTAATGTCGTTGCTTCAGCCGCTGCTGTTTCGGGATGTCAGTGAATGTGCCGGCAACTCGCACCGTGTATTCGGCTTGCAGAGGCGGCTACACGAGTGACTGATTATACTGTTACTCCGTGATTGCTCTGGCTCTTTTTGTCGTTATTATTATTGTAATGGTTAGTGTTTTTCTTGTTTGTAACTGTTGTTGGCGTTGGAGCTGCTGCTGTTGTTGTTATTGTTGCTGCCCCGAACTCATCCACTCATCACAAGTGCCGTCGCGTGAGGGAAATCTCACTTAACCACCAGCAAGTAGAAACGGCAAAGGCACCGTCCCGGATCGGACTAGGACTGGTAATGTCGGATGCCGTGGCAACAGTGCAAGCAGCAAAGACCACAACAACGACGAGGTCGACAACGATAAACACGACAGCAAAAACCAACCACAACAACAGCAACAGCAACAACAGCAGAAACATCTGATTCGGCAATGGTGTGGCAGAAGCAGTACTTCGCTAGGGGAGTGCCAAGTATCGTCGCTTCGGCCACATTTTCAACAGCACTCTAACAACAACAGCAACAACAACAACAACAATAAGGGCACTTGCGACCAGTACTGAGTGGTCCTGCTTCTTGGTGGCACTTGGCACTTGCGACCTGGGTACGGTACGACGATAAGCACGGTGCGACAGCGGGCGACGACCCCGAACTATACGAATCGACTACATTAACCTGTCTCTACAGTCCTACACGCGCCTACACGTCCACTACTCGGTGCCATAACTCGGTGCCATACTAGTGCGGGTTGTGCCCTGTGCCACGATTTCTACCGTGTTGTTGCTGCTGCTGCTGCCGCTTCTGCTGCTCTCGTCGGACGTCGTCTATAGGGGGGGCAACGCCGACGACAACGCCAAAAACCGTCGTTGGTTGTCGCTGCCGCTGTTGCCGCTGCTGCTGTTTGTGCTGCTTGTGCTGGCAGCGCTGTGCCTTGGACGACGGCAGCCGTACGAGCGGTAACAGCAGCCGCGGCCGCTGAGAGGGCCTGCGCGCGAAGCCTTTCGCCGCAGAGCACATGGCCAGACCAGGGCAGCGGGCTCGGCCACCTGTAGAGTGGCTCCTCCACTCTACCCTACTCCACTTCTCCTGCCGGCGGCACCGCCGCCGCCACCACCATCACCGCTGCTACCGCCGCCGCCGTTGCCACTGCTGCGGCTGCCGCTTCTCCTGCTACCATTGCCGGCGCGGCTGTTAGCGGCGGCGGAGGCGACGGCGGAATTCGTGTTTCCCCCCGGTTACCCACCATCACCGCCACCACCGCTGTGCACCGGCTCCGGGCCGGCACACGATCTTCTTCTTCCTTGCAGGGCCTTGCTCTTCCACCACGAGACAACCAACCACCTGCCGGCCTGCCTGCCTGCTTGCAAGGAGCTGGGCAAAGCGGAGCGAAGCGAAGCGGCAATTCAGCCAGCCTTACCGCAGCCTCCTTTCGCTCCGCTCGTTCGCGATTCTCCTCTCTCGCACGGGGGGGGGGGGGGGCAAGAAGGGAAAACTTGTTGCGCGTCGTGAGGGAGTGGGGGGGGACGGGACGTGGGCCGTGGGGGAACAGGACAACTCGCGTACGTAGGGCGCACACCTAGACTACATAGCAAGCAACTTGCAGCTTTGTGGGCTTGTGGAGATTCGTGTGTTCGTGTCAAGGCAGCCAACCTGGCCGAATTAATCGGTGGATTCTTGGTAGTCGCTTACCGGTGATTCCTTGCCGGTCGCTTCGTGTCGACGCCTGGCCACAGTGGGCAATGTCGGGGCGGGCCACAGGTGGGCGCATAGCGCGCTAGACGCTAGAAGGCTGGGATCACAAGACAGACAGAACGGCAGCTAGGGAGCCACAAGTGCTGTATAGCGCTTGACTCGCAACGCCCTCATCGTGCGCCGCTCAGGTACGCTTTCTATACGTCCCTACGTGCACACATCCTTCATCTCCTAGACGCAAATTGTCGTGGTGGGCACCTACTCGGCAAACCAAGCGATCGTTGACAACAACAGCAACGGCGGCAAGTTAATAAGAATGACGGCGACGACAACGACAAAGAGAAACAGGACGATGACAGAGAAAGAGAGGGCTAACACGGACTCAACCTGCGCGCCTCCACAAACAATTACAACTTACATACATACGGCCCCACATATATATATATATATATATATATATATATATATTATATATATATATATATATAAATTTTTTTTGTTATACATATATTGGGTTACTGTGACAGGATCAGCTAGGTAGGGACTTTCATCTAACTCTCTACGATCGAGGGTAACAGCTGACAAATAAAAGGGCCGACCGATAAAATACCCTGATATACAGACAGAGCACTGATATACATAGATGGCCGCTCTTATCACTGGTTCGGCCGTAGATACAGCAGTACGGCGTCCCACGGTAGCCCACCGTGGCCTAGGACGGCCCGGGGCTACAGCGGATAAAGGGCGCCCGTCGTCGTCAGGGCCTACCGCTGCGGCCGTAGGTTTTAGCAAAACAGGCCCACTTCCGTGTATGCGTGCGGCGGCGTATCTGCGTGCCTTCGTCCTCAATGGGAGAGGGTGAACCGCCGTGTCGCCGTCAACATCTTAGTGGTATCGTCTTCTTCTCCGCCAGTATCCCCTTCGTCATCGTCGACGACGACTTCGTCGTTATTTTCTGCTGCTGCTACCTCTGCTTCCCAACGGCATAGCGGCGACCTGGCGGCAACTGATACCGTGGCGGCAGGAGGAGCAAGGTTTCGCTGTAGGGAAGGAAACTAGGGAGGAAGGGAGGGAAGGAAAGAACAACGGGTGGCTGTGGCCTACCTGTCCTACCTTCTACCGGCAGATGGCTGACGGCAGAAAGCGCCTCTGCAGGGGACTATCGGCCTATCAGCCAGGTAAAAACAAAGCAACCGTGAGACCGGCCAAGGGTAAGGACCGGGGCCCACTCACCGCCGCCAGCAATGGTGAGAGACGATCTGATCCGGGCGGCTCGACGCCGGGTCGGGGTTCCTCGAAAGGCCGCGGCGGCAGTAGCAGAAGAAATGGCGACACGCTAGCGACAACAACTACTAAATTATCAACAACAACAGGGACCTCGACGACGTCTACAGGGAACAACAGAAGCGGGTGAGGTTACAAATATGAGTAGAGATGAGAGGATGCCCCCCTTCCGCCCCCGGGGACGAGGCTCCTCTTCGATTCCTGCTGCAAGGGATACAGCTGCAGAGAGAATCCAATCTGAATTTGACTAGATCATACTGAGGAACTTACAAACAATCAGTCCTCACAAAAAAGTGACGAAGAGTTGGCAACACACAATGACACGAACATTTCCGTGCCTGTCGTATCACGCCGCCTGCCTAGCGAAAGGGTGTGTTGGACGTCGATATGGGCGTCGGACAAGCGTAGTAACGTATTCAGTCACAGCAGCTATAACAGTGACTACGGCGATAACAACAAGATCCACTACTACAGAACAGATAGTTTGGACACGAAAGTATAACAACAATACTACAAAATAGTGGCAGCAATAGCAACAACAATAACAAACACAACAACAACAACAACAACAAGAGAAATCGACGGAGTCGACACCTTCCAGCGTACCCCGAGGCTTGCCGCTTTTCATAAGTGATCCACAACGAGATGACGAACAGTGCGTGACAGTACGGCTGACCGGCGGCAACCTGAGCGACGGGCGTGTCAGGAGAACTGTTGCGAAGAGAACTGTTGCCATTCAACGCAAGTAGAGTTCAGTTTATAGAGGTTGTTCCAAGCAGGGCTTAAGGCGACTTCTCTAGCGAGATCCGCGCTGATTGATAGTCAGTCAGCGGTGGTAATAGAAATGTGGAGTCGAAAAAAGAGTCGACAAGATGGAAATGAAGAAAAAGAAGCAGAAGAAGAAGAAGAAGAAGAGGAAGAAGAAAAAGACCACGACATGGACTCACAGCTGTTGTAGCAAAGGATGCCACTCCTACTGCTGCTGCTGCTACTAGCTCGGTAGAGAGACTCACGCTGAACGCTGCCGGCAATGATCCAGAGTGAGAGGGGGGAGAGGGAGAGATAGAGAGACACAGAGAGAGAGAGAGAGAGAGACAAATACAAACACCCCTACAGATCTGAAGAAATTGCATGCCATCAAAAAGCCACGGAACGGAAGGGAAGAGCGGGCAATTTTTGGCGTCAATTACTCGCGCTATTCCGGTCGCCATTCGCGTCGGCCAAGGCGTCGACAAGCAAGCGCGCAAGCAAGTTGATGAAACGAACCCGCCAGGCGATTTGAGTTGGTTTAGACTGGCCGGACAGGTGGATGGGTGCAGTACCGCCGACTAAATGCCCCCGTCGTCACGGTGACACGGTCGCACACCTGCTGTTGACACTTACTTGTGCTTGCAGTAACAGCAGCAGCAGCAGTAGCAAACGAGGTAGCCGTGCAGTATAAGATGGTGGTGTTTGTAGTAGCCAATGGTACACGACCGGCCATGAAGTAGGTCGAAGTGTTACGCCCGGCCCCGCCGCCACAGCAGCAGCCTCCTCCCAAAGGTGCCGGGGTGAGGTCTTCTGTTGAAAAGTCTGTCTCGCTTTCTCTCCATCTCGCTCTCTCTCTGCCACATACGCACACAAATATATATATATATATATATATATATATATATATATATATATTATAAAAGTGAGTAAACTACAACTAGAACTACGACGAGAACGAAAACGAAAACAGACACAAGGAAAACAAAAACTCGACTCTAAATACCATTGATGCCGACGGACGCTTTCATAGAAGAGGTCAGCTATCACCCTGCCTTCTCACGGACTGTATCAATTTTGCACAGCAACGCACTCGCCTCTCCGCGCTCTGGCCTCGTGGCTACAACACCAGCTGCCATTGCTGCTGCTGCTGCTGCCGCCGCCGCCGCTGGCGGTTCGTCAAAGACGGGCGCAAAAGAAAGACTGCCAAAGAAAACTTCTGTGCTGTCCTCAAAAGCGACTCAGGCGAAAACGACCAGTGTGGACAAACAAACCACCTGTAGCCGACCACGACCAACACCACGACCGCGCCTGTGCAGAGTTCGGTCGTGGACCCTCAGGCGAGATTTCATCCCACTGGCGGCTGGAGGTTGACAACAACGACGATCACAATAACAACTACAACAGCAACAACAACAACAACAACAACAACAACAGCAGCAGAGCAACAACAACAACACAACAACAACAACAACAGCAGCAGAGCAACAACAACAACACAACAACTACAACAGCAGCAGCAACATAAATAGTTGACACATAATCGTGTATAAGGTGATGTATTTGCTGCATTCCTAATGAAAATGGTATATATAGTATATTCCGCCTAAATGACTCAGCCACACGCTTTTACCATAGCATCTTTCCACTTTTTCGAATGTACCTACCTAATTTGCGGAAAAGATAGCTCATTTATATGATTAGTGTAATGACAATTACAGCATCTTCGCTTCTAACACAAACTACAAACAAGCAACCATAGTACTACTATTTGACTGCCGCTTGAGTCGCGCCACACGTTTGCATTGGGGTCTGCCACGTCTACAAAACGATCATTGTCGGTCGTAAGTATGTTCGCGACAAAGCCAGCCAGCACCTGAAAACTGTATATGCCCTATCAGCACGCAGAGGGGCTGGCTCGAGGATAAGCTCGACTCATAGCACTCCTCACAAGCCCTTGTGTAGTTAGTTAATCACATATCCCTGAAACCCTACCATTGAATAATATATTTGTTTGGATGATGATTAAAATCCAAGTACAGTATCAGAACTACTTCGCTCTGAACTTACTTGTCAAGGTGTACCACCGCAAATAGATTAATTCGGCTTTTCAACAGCTTTTGGAAGTATGTCAGGTAGGAGACCGGCCGTTCTCGGAAGACTAATGTTTTGGAATTTATCATTACGCTTGACGACAGTACCATATAAGGTTCTGCTAGGGTTTGTTTCCACCTGGCGCCAACCTTTGCGACCACTGGCAATCAGATTGTTGCAGTCCAGGTGTCTTAATCCAACCTCAACATATTTGACGAGGTACCGTTTTTCAAGTAATTCGCAAATGCAAAACTGTTCTAAAAGGCGCGAGCACTAGAGTACTTTCCAAGGTAATCAAATACAAATAGTACGTTCTTCCACACTTCTGTTGGAATGTCTCGCAATTGCTGCCGATATTAGTAAGGCTTTCGACTGTGTCATTTTTAATATTTTATCGTTATTCCTTCGTTTCTTATGTTTAGATAATGGTGTTTGTTCTTAGATTCTGTTGTACCGTCAGGTCAGGGCAAGTACCCTAGTAAGCCCCTTCCGGCCAGTTTTCTAGACACCGAGGCATACCTTAGAGATCTGTAATGGTGATGGAATGGCTTTCCTGTTTATACTTTATATCAATATTGTTCTACGGAGTCTCGATAGGTTTCCCTGATACGTGTGGTGCCGACGACTGCACTCTGCTTATTCCCTTACTCAAAGATAACCCGCAGGCCAGCTTTGATATAGTGAGCTAAGCCTTAGGTGAGTTCCGGTATATCAGGTTTCGACCTGTCTATGCCAACCATCGTCGGTGGCGACTTCAATGCCCGTATTGATGGTGGGGCTACTAACGATAAAGGAGAGGTGCTGCTCCAGTTGATGGAATACTTTGGTCTGAGATGTGCAAATGCACGCGAAGACCACACGTATATAAGTCATAACGGAAGCAGCACCATTGACCTACTGTTTCACAACCTTGTCGATGGCGAAGTTGAAAGCTTCGATGTTCTCGAGGTGGCTGCAAGGAAGCACCTACCGGTGTCAGCAGTCGCAAATATTCCAGATATCTGGTTTAAGCAGCAAGGCGACCCACACCTGGTCCCCACGAGGCGTGTTGACCTTTCACTATTAGAGGTTGATAGCCTCGAGGTGGGCTGTGATGTGGATACTTGTTGTGAACTGCTAGAGAGAACCATGAGAAGTGCAGTCAGGTGGAAGAGACCGGGGCAGAGGAGATCACGACAGTGGTTTTCTCAGGCTTGCTATCTCGCCCACCGTGGGGTGCTCGAGCTTTTGCGCCAAGCGAGGGTAAAGGCACCACCACAGCTGCTAGCCAGACGCAGGCTTGACTACTTCAATAGTAGAAAAGCTTACATAAAGCTATGCCTTGACCACAAGCGTGAATACGCTAGGCGGGAGGAAATCCGACTGCTCGAAAGAGCGGAGCGCAAGCCCTCAGCCTACGTCGTACGGCCTCGTAGGGGGGCGAACCACCTGCTCAGCGACGAACAGGTAACGAGTCACCTGACCGGTCTTCTATATAACCGCGAGACGATACGCCTGGCTCCAATGATTGAGCACCCGCTCACATTGGATCAGGATACTATGAATCTGCCCTTTGAGGTAGAAGAAGTACGTCAGGTTCTGCACTCTCTTCCGAGAGGAAAGAGTGCGGGGCCAGACCAAGTGTACTATGAGCACTGGGTGCAGTCTGAGCCACTTTTGGCAAACCATCTTTGTGATTTCTTCAACGAGATCATGAAGAGGGGACAAATGCCAGGAGCCTGGCAAATCGCCAGGCTTTCTCTTTTATTTAAGGGTAAGCATGGTGATGACAGACGAGACCCAAACTTATACCGCGGTATAGCGTCTGAAAGGACGCTGAAGAAGATCTTCTGCAAATTGGTTATAAAACGGATCGAGTACGTTGTCGACCAGACCCTTCCACCGAAGCAATTCGGCTTTCGAAGAGGTCGAGGAACGCGTGATGCAATCCATGTGCTTCAGTCAGAGATAGAGCGAGCTGTGGCAAAGCCCGGAGGCCATTTGTATGCAGTCTTTATAGACTGCGTCAAGGCTTTCGACAAAGCACCTCGAGATCTCCTGGTGAAGTCATTCCGATACGCAGGGGTTGGTGGCTCTCTTCTTGGCGTAATTTCCAGTTTCTTTGATGAGGACACCTTACTGGTACAAGGTGAGCAGGAAGTGTTGCAGGTAAGGCAAAATGTGGGAACCCCGCAAGGCGACCCATTGAGCTGCGTCTCCTTCACTCTTCTGCTTGCCGATTTTGTTGATTATATTCGACAAGAGTTCCAGAAGGCCACAGTTGTGATGTACGCAGATGACATAGTGGTCGCTCATCACGACCTGGGTGCCATCAAGCGCATCACTTCTCTGGCGGAGGTGTTTCTTGTCTCAAGAGGGCTGGAAATAAACGCCATGAAGACCAAGGCTATGAAATTCAGAAGAGGAGGTCGATTGGCTGCTAAAGACGTTATACGTTGCGGCGGCCAATCCTTGGAATTCGTTAACTCTTTCCGGTATCTGGGGCTTCGGCTTCATTATACTGGGACGACCTTCACTGCTCACATCGTCGAGAGAGCGCGCACAGCCCTAATTTCTCTTTATGGAGAAATAGGCGATGTCCGGCGACTGTCCGTCCCGACGGCAGTGGCGCTTTTCTACCTCAAGGTTGTTCCGGCGCTGATGTATGGTCTTGACAGAGTATGGGAACACCTCACTCGGGCAAACTTTGGTTTGCTTGAAAGGTGTTTAACAATGTACATGAAGCGAGTACTTTGCCTGTCAATGCGGGCAAGGAGCCGCTTTGTGTACCTAATGTCAGGCTGTGCACCAGTTGTTGAGATCATTCGATTAAGGTTGAAGATGCCGCGTACAGTACCATTCGAGAGCTTTATCTCGGAATGGGAAAATAATATTGAACAAGTCCGACGAGAGGTCGGAGACCTGGATGTTTTCAGGGCCTTTCACCTCTGGTCTGGTCTTGCGTGTGACAATCGCCACGTCTATACCAGATACATAGTTCATGGCTATCATCACCTGGTTTGTTCGAATACGAGCTTCCACGAAGAGTACACCGAGTGCGTCTGTCGACTGTGCTCTCAGGCGTGTACGAAGTTTCATGCATCTGCCTGCCTGGCCCTTGCGAAGAGATCACTGCCACTGCCTCTCTCGTATAACATGCCGCGAGGAGCTGAGTGGGATAATTGTAAGATATGTATAATTGTTCCATGTTATATGCATACTCAATATAAGTGAAATAAATACGAATGTAGAAAGCTAAGCCTTAGGAGTCCTATGTGATTGTTTTTTTTATATCAATGAGGCTACCAAATCCCAGGTTGGTACTTTTTGTACGTTCCACTCTTCCATAACCTTGTCAAGGGGCGGACTTGGTGACGTCATGGCATTATACTAGACCTGTTCCAGAATAGCTCCTACCGAAAATAAAAAAATTTACTGGCAAAACAATATATATATATATAAAAACAATGTTTTGGAGACACGTGTAATATTATTCGATGCATACCTGTAGCATACGGCTTCTTGTTTCCACTCAAGGAATGCGATTTCATATTTGGCCAATGCCCTCGTATGCACACGAAACGCAACCAATTGTTCGAGTGGTGGTGGCGTGATGTAGGGGACTAGTACGCTAGTCATAGTTGTCATCTACCGTGATATCGCCGGTTCGATCCCTCCGTTGTTGATCGAATTTTCATTGAGCGATACTCATTGAGAGTAGATGATAAACCACACCGTTGTGAGCCAGCGGCCATGCTGCCTCAAGGACTGTCGACAAGACCCTAGATATCTCAACATGTCCAGTCCTCGGTGCATTGAAGATAAACCTCGCGGTGAGTTCCAATCCCGTAGGGGGACGAAGGATGGTCTAGAATTAAAAACAACCTCCTTAAAAAAATTATTAATTCTAGTCGTTCGAGTGGCCAAACGCGCGTTTAACAACCCTTGCATCGTGCATGATTAAATATTGAAGTGTCGCATAGAAGTGGCATTTATGTAGGTTCTTCGATAGAAGTCGTCGTATCTACTATATAAGTCGTTGTATCTACTACGGAGGCAGTCGTATTTACTATAGAAGCCGTAGTATAGGTATAGTATAGTAGGTAGTGGAATCACGCTTTGTTCTCTTTCGCTCTGGCCGTGCTGCAACTTCCTTGAACTAGAAAGGTCATTGAGTCCTCTTTGACCTGGTTAAAATGAACCTACGCGCTAATTTTCAACAGGATTTAGGCTGCGGGACCTGCCGCACGAAGGATCAAGATCCAAGGTGGTGGCCCTCGACAACAATATTTTCAATCGTGAAAGGGTCGGAAAGCGATTCCTCCGGCGCTGCTAGGTTGATGAGCTCCCAGGTTAGGCTAGCGCCAATCAACGAAAATACGGAAGCTCTCCGCTCCAAACATCCACAAACTTCTCGGGATCACTCTATGGTCACACCTCCAGCGGTCACACTGTTTATTTTTAAATCTCACATGACAAGACACCGACTGCCATTAAAATATTAGCAGAACCTCAGCTGCCAGCCTGGACTTAATGAAGCCCCGTCGGTTGCAGTACCTCTTGCCTGGTACACTGGGTTGCAGGGCCGGACGATAATAAATCTTAGGCTGGCCGCTATGATAGGTGACCAGGAATGCTCCTTTTTAAGCGATGACCTAGGTGTGTCGGACGCAGTCACGACGGCAGGGCCCACAGTCGAGCCATGATTGACCCAGACTGGGCACAGAGTTGGGGCATTATTAGATAGTGATGGGTGAAACGCTTACAACGTTCTACATGCGTCTTCGCTCCCGATAATAGGGCTAACCAGTGCATTAGGACAACCCCCCCTAAAAAAGCGATTAGTAAGCCTGATTATAGAACTTATTTGGTTTCTGATAGAGCCAAGCTTCAAGCCGTTAGTACCTTAGGGGCTAAAACTTATTGCATGCCTTACTTTATTCTTGAATTGAAACTTTTTCAATGAAAAGACGATGCGCATATACGCAGGACTGCGGCCTGGTGTTGACCTAGTCGTGCCTCACCAATGTTGCTGTGGTGATCATGTTGATGCGGTGGTCTGTCATGGCCTGCCATGCGTCCTTAATGCAGGCCGGCGGGCACGTTATGTTACCGCTGCTTTAAAAGACACCCTTAGTTGGGCACTGAGATCTTCTGTACTGGAACCCCCAGATATATCCAGAGACTGTACAAAAAAATCTGACAGTCTTACTCTGACCCTCTTTGAGCGTGGCCACATAATTGTTTGGGATGCAACTGTGATCAACTCATTAGCCTCTTCGATCGTCGCTGCATGTGCGAACCGAGCAAGATATGCTCCCAGTTCTGCTGTAGCTTACAAATACAGAAAATACTTTGGCAGTAACTATCCTCACCAATTTTGTCTGTTGGCATTTGAGACAATAGAAGTTCCAGGCTCCCTTATAGTAACGGTAATTCTGCAGGAGGGTAGGTGCCTCAATCTCAATGCCATCCGTGCCTTAAAAGCATTCGATTTCTTGCGTCAGAGGCTGTCGCTTGACACTTAGCGACAAAGTGCAGCACATTGTTAAACTAGACTAATCCTTGGTTAGAGAGCCTATGACTACACGTGTTCACATAAAGTACATCGTTTACTCCAGGGTGCTAACATAGTAAATTTTAATATAAATATACGGCAAGAAATACTTTTTAGCGACAAGACCGCTTTACTAGAAGCGCCCGGATACGTCAGAGAAGTAAACCCGCAAGCCAGGCTTGAGGCGTCCACCTTGGACATATGTATCTAGATTAAGGCACACACATGCGTTTACATTGCGTGTAACGGACACATAATGTGCGATGGGACGACTTCCCTAAGAAGATTCGAGTACCCCGGTCGGTGCTCTTTTGATCGCTACTGCAGTTTTCAATGCTGTTCCTGCCGCTGTTGCTGCTGATGCGGTGGGTGGTTGTTGCGCAAGCAAAACGAAGTTCGCTTTTCCCTATAGACGGTGTGTCATTAGTGAGGGCTGGTTTTACAGAAACCCGACGAAAAAAAAAGGTGTGCCAGAGGGAAAGGCGAAGTTCCCGCCAACGAATCACAAACATCAAAGGGTCGAGCAGGATCACGCTGACGTGAAGGTTGCTTTTAGGGGATCATGGTTTTCTTTCTTTTTGGGTTCTTGTGCCGGTTTAGTTCTGGGCTTGGCTCCGGCCACAAAGCGGCTGTTCAGGAACGCGTTGGATTTTTGGTTGTTCGGCAGTAGATTGTCTCTGGAGCACACATACGCAAATGCCAACAAGCGCCCGTTATTGCGAATGCTAATACTAGTAACACTACAGTATTGACTGTTGTTGTTGTTGAGTGTTATTGTTGTAATTGTCGACCACTGTAATAGCAATAATAATAATAATAATCATAATAATAATAACAATAGTATGACATTTTTGTTGTATTGTATATTTAGTGCCTATTTATTTACAAGAAAAAATCTTACCTAAAATTGTAAGCACGTGTAGCGATTCGCAATACTTTTTGCTTCTGTAGTAAATAGTCAACCTTCATTATTGCTTGTCGTGTCGCCGTTTCCTTCTTTCTCAACTGCACGCATGTGTAGAGTATTGTAGATTGAGGATCATTCTCTCTGCAAAAACGCACATAAATTCCGCAATATTGAAGCAAATCTTAACTTAATTGATCTGTGTATGACGGTGCTATGCGTGCGACGCGATTTGGCAAATCATTGTGGCATTTTTCATCAAGACTCGTTTTGGTCTCTGCCAGTGAAGGCACGGGGCTTTTTGTGTAGCTGTTGTCGATTGCAGATGCTCTGGTTTGAGTCCCTCGGATTCTCGGAAAGACTGAGTGGCTCTGCATTAGACAGCCGATTCAGCTATTGTCAAGGTTTTTTTAGCCTGCATCTGCTTTCTATACAGCGCAATGGCAAATGCATCGTCCACGTGTTTTTTGAGTGTTTTGATACCCGTAAAACCTAGTATGCATTTGTCCCTGTAGCCAGCCCCAGATGCTGTTTGTTATTATATTTGCAAATATTTGTTTGCATAACGGCTGCACGTAGTTTGCAACTTAGCTTAAGGTATTTTCAGCAAAAAGCACACGAAAAGCACTGACCTAGTTTTATATATAAATATTTATATATATATATATATATATAATAAAAAAAAATATATATATATATATATATATTTATAGTTTTAAAAGAAGTTTTAAAGGAACGGGTCTTCACATTTTGCTATCGTATTGATGTCGTTAGTGTGACTGGCACGTATGTTGCTTTTGTTGTCTTTATACAGGCATTCTGCGCATTATTCCAACCATTTTCAGTAATTAGTAAAATTGCCGAGGTGTTTTGGTGTGACAAAAGCGGCCGCTTTTTCAACCTGGAGCATTTCGGTGAGCTTAGGCTTAAGTAAATAAAAAAGAAGACTTTGTTCTCGGTATTGCCTTGCTATAGTTAACGTTGTTGCAAGATTGCTGTTGTGGCAGTACTCCCTGTTCTAACGGCTTTTGCTGCTGCTGATGCTGTAGTGTTTGGCGTACAGTTGTTCTTATCGGCGCCATCCCAATAATAATAATAATTATAATAATAATATTGTAACAAGCTATACCACAATAATTGTAATAAGCGATGTCTGTGTTGTCATTGTTGCATCTATATGTTGCTTACTGTACGTGCAGCGGTTGTTGTTGTTGTTGTTCTCCTTATTCTCCTCCTTCTCATTCTCTCTCTTGTTCTTCTGCTTGTTGTTGCATTTTTTGTTGTATCTGTTTTTGCCGTCGTTTGTTGTTATACCGTTACTACAATGCTTTATTGTTGTTGTTGCTAAAGGGGGAGCGCTACGCTCGATCATTGCGGATCATACGATCCCTTGCAGTCGCTGGCCGTATGAGCGGAAAACATCTACGAGTAGATAGACAGATAGAAAGAAGCCTGCCTCTTGTTGCATGTCCGACACAGCAAAGTTGCTAAAACGGCAAAATTTGTTAAGATGTGTTATCATGTTGTTGTATTATCGGTCGACGCGTGGACGGCGTGGTTGACTTCGGTGCAGTCAGACGCTGTCGTCACCTCTGTTTTCTGTTCGGCGTTGTCTGTGTTGTTTAACTTGCCCCACCCTAGCAACTCTCTGAAGTGTCGTTTGCATTGTTGTTGTTGTTGTTGTTGTGGCGGCTGATGTTGTTGTCGATGTCGTTGTTGTTGTTAACGTAGCTACTGTTGTTGTCGCATCAAGCCGGTTGGCCAACTGCGAGCAGAAATAGTCCTATGTTCGTCGATGGGAAAGAAACAGTCAAGCTGTGTTCACTTTTACTGTAAGCACTGATTCGGCGCTAGCACAACCAGTACAACTTTTACAACGACGACGGTGACGACAACTACATTACTATGACTGGTCCTGCTACAAACTACAACATACTCCCAACTCGGTTCGGTTGTCGTTGTCTTCGCGAGGCGCGGGCCAAAGGCGGGCCTGATTCGTCCATTCAAGCCGATGAAGGTGTTGCGAGCAAAGTAAACGGAACCAGAATTCGACCTTATCGCCGTTTCGGGCTGTCTGTTCTCTCTCTCTCGCTCTCTCTCTCTCTTTCTATATATATATATATATATGTATATATATATATATATATATATATATATATATATATATATATATATACATATGCACGTACCTCTCCCTTGTTTGCCTGCGTCGAGATGGCGGCGGCGGCAGTGCCAACGGCAGTCGACAGTTAACCAGGGCAAACCATTGCTAACCAACCACGAATTAAAGCAACCAACCAGCCACTGCACAACAGACAGACGGACGGCGGCAGTGGCGTCTATGCAACAACAGGTAGTGCGGGTGGTTTCGCACCGTAATGCATCGGTGTGACAAACGGACATTTTGAACAAGGACGCCGACGTTAGATGATGGTTTGTGCCAGCTGGCCGCAGGTGCACAATTGTATGTGTGTATATAAATATACCATATAGTATATATATATTTTTTTGGTTAACTATAAACTGATTGCATAATAAATACAATAATCCATAACTCATTTTGTGGGCTAGCAATATAAATGACTGTTGTGACGACGTTTCGATAAACGAGCAGCTAAGTGAGTGGTGGTGCTCAATAATGCAGTCTCCACAATGTATACGTAAGTACTCGCCGATCTTGCGACAATTTTCTTTCAAGCAATTAAGGTGCTGATCATCACGCCATGTTGTTTGCCGTGATACAGATCTGTTTTCTGTAGCGAAATTCGTCAATGTTTCACTGCAAAAAGCAGGCCCGTTGACAAAGTGACCAATCAGTGCTATTTTTCTACATTCGCATGTTACTGATACACAATTACTGACATAATTCTAGTGCAGGCTTTTCAGTAGACTAAGCCCAGCGTGCGCTTCACAAAGTAAGATTTTATTTTATTCACGTTTTTGAGGTAATAGTAACATAAGGGGCAATTGCGTGAAGACAGTTTTTAGCAGTAAGTACAATTTTGATTATAAATAACTTGAGCGCCATTTGTAGATGTCTGTCAATAATGTCTTCCACTAGAATCATGGTCCGCACCGGCTACGCATTTCTTCCCTATGGCTGCCGAAGTATAGCCGGGGCGTCACTGTTATCCCCAGATAACAGAAGTGATTGACGAGTACAATGCTTATTTCCTCAATTGTAGGTGCCGATAGCCTGCGGCGTACGATCCACTTCGACCAAATCGTAGCATTAGCAGCCTCATATATATACATATATATATATATATATATATATATATATATATATATATTTAACCCGAAATGAGAACGGACAATTGTCCCCTATGAACGCCCTCGAAACCGGACTCTCTATAGACGTTTCAAATGCAAATGGGCGGAAATCGTACGGGTAGCCAATTGCCGCATATTTTGGACGTTTACTAGCCCCAGCCGCCCTGACTGCATAACCGTCTTAAGAAGCGTCGCGACCGGCCGACCATAAGGTGGCGGAGGGGGAAGTAGAGCGTCGATTCTGACCGCATCCCAAGTAGACATCCTCCCTCTCTCGAACGGAGTGGGGTTGTCATACCGTCGGGTCTTCGGTCGTATCGTTATCACTACCCCCCCCCCCCCCGAAGGTTCGAGGATGCAGGGAAGCCCGGCAGACTTCAGTGCACGCACGGGCCAGGATATCGTTGAGAGCAATATGGCTATAACGGCGTCCAGCGCTCTGTATATGCGGCATAAAACACCGCGGTGACCCAGTGAACCAACCTGCTCTCCGCAAACATATCTGTCTGGGTAAACTAGGGGCGCTTTAAGTCGTAGCCCGGCTGCAATGCGTTAGGTACATACACTGTGTATACATGTATTTAGGTATACATGGCAAGCGAATAATCAATCATTATATATATATATATATATATATATATATATATATATATATATATATATATATATATATATATATACAGAGTCTATTATAATTGTATGTACTTATTTTAAAGCTTCGTAGCACTCGGCAAAAAGATCATTTTCCCAATGGAAGGAGAGAGCGGGAGCAATGTTGTTTAGGAGTGAGGATGCAATTTATAGAAGTAGATATTTTTTTCTTCTACATAGTTGTGCGTCTTTCTACGTTTGCGGGGGAACCAGTCAACTTATGAAGAAACCGATCAAACTGGCGTGTCTGGCGGAAAATCTGAATAACACCCGCTAGCAAACGGCGCAATAGCCGGAATAGGGAAGATCATAAAAAGTCGATACGTTGTTATGTTTTACGTTCACACTTTCACGCTCAAAACCGTAAAATTTTGCCATACGATCAAAAATTTACGTTATTAATTTTAAATTTCATTCTAGTTTTAAAGACGCAAGTTTTGTGCTCATCATTTTGTATCAAATGGTGCTGCGTTATGTAGTTGCCGAGTAACTATTTTTTTTTCGACAGCCAAAGCTGTTATGTTTTGCGTTGAAGCTTTCACGTTCAGAACCATAAAATGTTGCCAAGACGTTTCCGTCCCCTTCTTCACTGCGAAAAGATATCTTCTTGCCAAGTCCTATCAAACCTCAAAATGTAAACCTAACGTTTTGATACACCCTTGCTGAAGCAGGCTAAAATGCTAGCAAGTGCGCAGGCATTCACTTTCAACATGGTTGTCGGAGTTGCTCGACTACCAACTACGTAACGTAGCACCACCACCTTAGAAAAGAATATTTTCTTGCCCAGCTCTACTAAGCCTTAAAATAAGTAAGCACATACGATTATGATAGACCCTGTATATATGTTATAAATGCAGCATCAAAAATAACCTTTAAATTATAAAGACGCCTTATTATTGTAACCTAGTGCATCTTTGCACATTAATGTGACATGGAGTGAAAACTGTATATATATATATATATATATATATATATATATATATATATATATATATATATATATATATATATACATATATATAAATGTAAATATATATATATATATATATAAATGTATATATATATACATATATATAAATGTAAATATATATATATATATATATATATATAAATGTATATATATATATATATATAGCAGATCGTCTTTTTTCTTAAACAACGTCTGGATCTCACATACAACGTGGAAACGCGGCTTTCGTTCGGGGCACACTTCTGAAGTAGTCTCGGCCTAGCCTAGTTGCAATACACACCCGCTAGACACCTTGGCTTAGCTAATTTTTTGTAATTAGTGTCCCACAAGCATAATCAGTAATATACGAAAAAGAAATGAATTATTATCATATAGCAATGTGGCTTGATTCGGGGGCATATATATATATATATATATATATATATATATATATATATATATATATATATATATATATATAAGTAAATCTATTATACTCGCATCGTATGCACGTTGTACAGGTCACTAAGCTTTACTATATAAGTATAGACGGGGGTGCGTTTAGCCACGAACAGGTTAGATCATGATGGTATGCAGAGCAAGGTGGTCGACGCGAACGGCGACTCGCGCCGACGTCGAGACGGAAAGGCGGGGGGGGGGCGTTGCCGCGCTTACAACGACAGCTATGGGTGGGTCGGACGGACAAACGGACGGACGGACGAAAACCGCGGTCAATTAAAACACCTCAGACCAGAACAAAGATACCATCCGGAAGTAACAGTAACTTCTACTGCAGCAGTTACCACTTACAACAACAACAATAGTATCTGCAGCAGCAGCAGCAGCAGCAACAACAACAATAGTAGCTGCAGTAGCAGCAGCAACAACACCAGCAAAAACAACAAAAACAGTACTAATAGTAAACGCAACTACCAGAACATACAACGACGGAAGAACTATCCACAACGATCACAACAGCAACAACCTCAAATATATATATATATATATATATATATATATATATATATATATATATATATATAAACCCTCAAATCGGCGTGTATTACACACACACACACACATACACCCTTTTATGTGACAACACAAAAATGATTTTATGTTATGTTATGCTACTATCAATATTACTCATCAAAAACAACGTAACCTTAGTGACAACGACAAACCTAGCAAGTAAACAAAAGAAAACATAAGTTACCAAGGTTGTTGTATGAAGTATTCAATTATTTTTAGACTCGGCATTGGCCGAGTGATGTTTCAACGACGGCAGCAGCAGCAGAAGAAGAAACACAAGGAGCAAAACACTAGATGGCTATCCTCGGCATGTTGTAGTTTCGATAAATTAGGGGCCGTCTACAATACTTCTCCTGGGATGCAAAGGCTGTAAAGGTAATAATGCTAGTGTTTTTTGCAGATAAGCCAGGGGTGTGGGGGGGGGGCAGAGGGGGAAAGGGGATATAGGGGATATGAATAATTTTTTGTGCAACTGTTTTCACTTCGCAGCTCTTCTGCTCAACGGACGAAAGGACGCCGATGGCGTTTGGTTCACAGCTGCAGCAGTCACGAGGCCCGCGCAGCGGCAACCAGCTAGGTCGCTTATTCGACCAGTCTTAGCAGAAATGGCCAGAGAACGGCACCTGACGTGCTAGGTAGTTTTCTAATAAAATAAAAACACACTAATAAAATAAAAAACAAAACACAACCACAGCCACAACAGCAACATGAACAGCAATAATACGGCGAAAGAAACTACACAAACACGGAAAGTAATGAGAAGAAAAGATTGATAGATTAAAAACAGGTGTATTTTTATTTGTATTTGTATTATTATCATGGTCGTTTATAGTACTACTATTAATGCGTAGCATTTGGGATCTTTTTGAGACAGACCCGACCGAAAAACAGAAAAACGGATGAGCTAGCGCACACACATGGTGCAGACAGACACATCGACTGCTTATGTGTGTGTTGCTTGGGGAGGCGGGGGCGAACCCCCGTGTGTGTGTTTCTTGAGAGGGGGCGAACCCCAGTGTGTGTGTGTCTTGGGGAGACGAACCCCCGTGTGTGTAACGTGTGTGTTTGCGCGCATACAGATGGACAAAGTGCTGCAATAAATTTTTAAATTGACACAGTTCGCGCTGGGACAGTAGTCGGGCGGAGTAGGGGAAAATCTGTTTGCGTCTCATTGCTGACCTGTAACGAGACGTGTTAGTCTGTCGCCGTAGTCGTAATACAGCCGCAAATGCTTAGACAAGGACAATTTACCGAAACAACCAACTTAACGGGCCGGAAAGACACTTAACAAATGTCTCCGCTCCCGCAAACGTGCACGCCACTAGGTTGAGTTCCACACAAGTAGGCTGTGCACAAATTAATTAAATTTACTATTGACTGAAAGAAAGGTTTTCAGGGGTTATATATTTATGCATATAGTCTGGAACAAAAATTGCATCACCGATCACATTTGACTGGGTATAGTTTATACTATCAATACTACTGCCATAGACAAAAAAATACTACACCGTTCGAAATAAATTAAAGCAGCTCTAAAACTTAACAACAAACACAGCATAATGTTTCGTAAAATGTATGCATTTTTATTTATTTTCAATGCCGAGGTAAAGTGTTGAAAAATAACTATATCACAAGCGAAATACAAGTTCTGAGATGAACGTATAGTGGAATTGTTGCATCTAACTGCAAACATTTATATAATTAAATAATGTGTATTACCCCCGCACAGCCTAATAATAGCCGTTATACGATTTGGCATGAGTCTAATGAATTATTTAATGACTGACTGAGAGATATTATTCCATTCCTTGCGCAAAGATGTCATGAGCTCTGAAAACTTGCTGGAGTTCTGGAACTACCTCGTCGTTTCAGCGTTACGTCTGACTTAAGGGATCTTCAAACTTGTGGGGTTCGGTTTCCCTTCGTCATAAACGTTGCACCCCAAAGCAAGATAGAACCACTGTCGTAAACGACACGTTTAGGACAGCAACGCTGTCAGCATTCAGATCACTCTGACAAATCACCAGTCGCACAGTCCATCCCGAAACGCCGAGAAAACACGCTTGTTCCTTTTGACGGTTAGCTTAAAACGTATGCTGATTGGGTATGCTTGGATTGAATTTGCTTCTCATCCCTTTAACATTAGCAACTTTGCTTAGGCTCCTATATATATATATATATATATATATATATATATATATATATATATATATATACATACATATATATATATATATATACATACATATATATATATATATATATATATATATATATATATATACTCAAATAGTTAGTGGGAGAAGATGAGTACAGGGAAGCACGAAGAGCCCTACATGGACATTTAGGAATAACAAAGTCATCTACTAGAGGAGTCCCTTGGGACAAAGCGTACATAATCGTGCGTAACGAAATGCGCCACACACAGCGCTCTTTCTAACTCTACTGCTCTCGATCTGCAAGGACCCGGCCGCAGGAGTGCTCTTCAAGGCAGACGTGAAATGCTTGCAAGCGAGACTTTCGTGAGTCTTGGAAGACTGCGAGTCTGACACTTATACCGAAACCCGGTAAACCGCAAGGAGACCCATCGGCGTACCGCCCTATAAGTATGCTCTTCTGCTTACACAAAGCAGCTGAGCTCATTATCAACGGACGACAGATAACTAGAATTAGAAGATAAAGAGGCGCTTTTTAAAACCACCGCGGTTTCCAAGTCTGGCATTCCGCACATTCAGCCATTTCCAAAGTTCTGGGGCAATGAGATATGCGTCGAGAGCAAACCAGTCGCATTAGCTGTCCATCCTCTTAAATGTCACAACGCGTTTGGCACGCATTCGTGAGATGCTGTAAACAAATTACGAGGTATCAGCGTCGTACTTAAAATAAATGTGGGTCACTCTCAGCTATACATATATCGATAAACGTACTCCAGTAATTTTTATATATATATATATCGCAAAAGAGAGAAAGAGTCCGTGCTTCTTACCTTTTTCGCATCGAGCATGTTAAAAACGCCTTCAACACGACGAACTGAAATGTAGTGGTAGAAGTGTCTGCAGACAAAGGGAACAACGGGTTCGATTCTAGGACTCGTCCCCAGGAGCTTGGCATATCACAAAGTAATAGAACTACATCGACATCTACCTAGATGAGGCCGAGTCGAGTTGCAGATCAAAACGGCCCTACAGGACACGGCCAAAAAAGCTCTATTGATGGTGCCAAAGTGGATGAATCGCAACAACCATCTTGTGCTCGCACCACCGGATAAGACCGAGGCACTGTATCTGATGGATCGCAAGACAATAAAGCAAACTCACCTTACGATAACGGGCCCCCCGATAGAATTTAGGAAAGAGGGTGAGGTACCCCAGATGGATCTTCGACGCGGCGTTAATCGGACCGGCCCACGTAAAACATGTCGCGGCAAAGGCCCAGCAGCGATCCTTTTGTTGTCGCTGCTGCTGCCTGCAGTAGGGTTGGTTCTAATTGTGGTGGTGCCGATGAATAATTCTGATCGACCGACGAAAAAGGGGTGCGCATGAGCCAACAATATTACTATAGTCATGAATTAGTAGCCGGCGAAACAAATGTCTTTGTAAAGGCGTCGCCGCCGACACCCAAGATATTCTGTTACGCTGCATGCCTGATCATGCGACCGCATTAAAACTGTGTGGTATGTTACATAAATCCAGATATATGCATGCATGCATGCATATATGTATGTACAAACACACAGCGCAATACATATGTGTATGAACACATATGTGTTTATTCATTCATATCAATGTGATTAGATATATTTTTAAGCACGAATTCTGATGCAGAGCTGATACGTCGGGCCGACGACAGAAATTAGCCCATGGGTTACATTTCACTATATACTTAGATCTTATCTATAGAAGGGTTTCTATAGAAGTTCTAGTCATACTTAAGCGGGACTAAAGAACTTGTTAAAATCAGCATATTTTCAGCAGAATAGTGAAAACGTTTTGTTTAGAAATGATAGTAAAATTACTAAAATCGATGAGGCTGATTAAACATCCGTTTACAATGTGTGTGATTGACTTCGATTTTGTCAGAAAGACATCTAACGTTAACTGGCAACAGACAAATAGTCGTATTGAGTACAGATCGAGATCTTGTGATGTTTCATTTTTGAGCTTTTACGTTCAACACCCAAACATAATGCGATTTTGCTCATAAAACACATACATTAAGGAAAACGCATTTTGTGAGGATTCTTATTCGCCGCACTCCCGATGTTGGGCATGCTAACAGAAAAAGTTTCTTGTGAGTAACCGAGAGATTTCTAGGCTTTGACATTTGTTCGGTTTGCTACTAAATTAGCCCCATAAATGACGCGTTCTCCTAACCGTGTGTATGTATACAAATCAACGTGTGTTGTTTTATTTTATGTAATTATACATATTTTAATTATTTATATTTTAAGTATGTTTGATGCATTTTAAATATCCCATCCCTATGCCAATTCCTACGGTCACTCTAGAAGAGAAAGAGCTCAGAGCCCGATCAGGCCTATTATGAGAATTAGATCCAGTTACTTCATCTCTTGGCGGGTACTCTTTGTGATTCTTTAATGTAATTATATAAAAGGACCTAAAGTGTGGTATGTCGCCAGATTTTTCCTTTCTTTCAAGGGCAGGCATGGTGATGAGAGACAAGATCCAAATCTCTAACGTGGAAAGGCGTCGAAGCACACATTTAAGAAAATTTTCTGCAAGTTGGTTATTTGCCCGATTGAATACGTAGCTGAAGAGGCCCTTTTACCGGAACAATTCGGCTTTAGGAGAGGCCGAGGAACCCGTGATACAATCCACTTTCTCGAGGCGGAGATTGAGCGAGCTGTGGCACAACCTAGAGATCAGTTGTAAGCAGTCTCTAATGACTGCGTCAAGGCCTTTGACAAGGCCCCTCGTCATCTGCTGGTTGAAGCATTCCAACGAGCAGGCGTGGGTGGCCTTCTCCTGAGTGTAAAAGCAAGTTTGTTTGATGAGGTCACCTTGTTGGTAGACATTTTAGGTGGTGTATTGGCAATTAAGCAATGTGTGGGAACTCCGCAAGGAGAGGAGGACCCGCTAAGCTGGGTCTCGTTTACCCTTCGTCTTGCTGACCTTGTCGGTTGCGGCTGACAGGAGTAATAAAAAGCCGTAGTGTAACGCATGCAAATTATATCTAGGTCACACATTACGACCGAGGTGTAATCAAACGCACTACCTCTATGATAGAGGCGTCCCTTGTCTCAAAGGGACTTAAAGATTAGGAAGACTAAAACCATGAAATTCAGATGTGGAGGTCAATTGGCTGGCAGAGACGTACAAAGTTGGTGCGGCCAACCAGCGGACTTTCTTAACTTTTCTAATATTTTGACCCTCAGTTGAAAGGTATTTTTCATTATATATATATATATATATATATATAAATAAAACATGTGCTTTGTTTGTCTATACGAGCAAGAAGCCGTTTTGTGTATCTCATGTCAGGCTAGAATTAAATTTTTTAAGGAGGTTGTTATTAACTCTAGACTACTCTCCGTCCTCTACAGGCTTAGAACTTACCGTGGGGCATACGTGCAATACACCGATGGCCGGATTCATTTATCTAGGGTTTGCCCAACATTCCTAGTGGCAGCGCGGCCGCTGATTCTCAGCGGTATATGGTTTATTATCTATTCTCAATTAGCATCGTTTAAACGTTGAGGTAATGCCCATGCTTATAACATTGCATCCCGTTTCGTCGGATCGTCGGAACGAACGTTTCAAGAACCTTTCCTGAACTCCTGTCTAGCCATTAAGACAGAATTTCCAAACCAATACGTAGTATATGAGTTACTTAAACACATAAGAGCATGTTAGCACCAAAGAAAATAGTGTTAGCAATCTGAACGAGACTGATTCTGTTATATGCTGCTCAACATGAGTGAATAAATAGGATAAATTGTTATATGCTGCATAATGTCAAGGTTCCCAATCACATATATTTCAAGGTATGTGATTGCAAGCGCGTGAAAGATGGGGACGATATAAAGGTTTTATGAATCATGAAATCACACTCAAATGCGTCATATTTAAGCAAAACACATTTACTAGGGTAAGTAATATGTCATTCTCGGTACACCAATACACTCGGGCTACTCAATGGACAGTTGATGGCAGTACAACATGCGACTCACTTGAACACATTAGTAAGAAGCTTTAAATAATTGCAGCACACGTGTATAAACGAGGCGAGAGGTGTCTGCCACGATCTTTATCTACTGTGGTGGTTCAAGGTTGTTGAGTATATTTTTATTGTTTTTTATTAGCGTTGGTGAAAAAAAGTCAAAAACAACAAAAAAATGGAAACACCATTTTATGTAGAACTATTTTGTGATCAAGAGATTTTTAGAGATAGATAGAGAAGGAGAGAGAGAGACGAAAGAACAAAGCCAACAGTTGCAGTTTTAATTTTACTTTAATCATTCTTTACTTATTATTCGTTTATCTTAATCACAGTAACTTGGCAGCTTACTTTATTTTACTTAATAGCCTATATATTACGAAGGAATACGTCAAACGCTTAGGAATACGTCATACGTTTTTGTGTAAAAAGTTGGAAATATTCTCAGAAATCCGTCCAGAACTCGCCATGAACAGTCGTCGATCGAAGTGCACAGTGGCTGGCCATTATTCTCTTTCGTTAGCAAACCAAGTGTTACGCGTTTTCTATCTGAAAAGCTCTGACCATATTGTTGGTACGGCGTTTGCCGTAAGGGCGTGCGCGTGTGTCTGTATGAGAATTCCTACAAGAATTCGCACGGTGGAGGAGTTTTCCGTTCGATGTCGCATACTCATACATGAGATCGGCGACATGACCTCTCGAGAGTACGCCCTCACGGGTGGTCTTTGTCTTTCTAGTCAAGTAAGGGTTTGTGGTACTTTGCGTAATCGTGTAGACGGATCTACAGAGTGCCTGGACGAGCCTCAAGAACCAAAATGCTGGATTGGTGGGTGGTCGGATGTCATCGAGCATCTAGGCTTTTTTTCGTGTACAGCGGTAGCAAGCTTATATTACAAGGAAATGGCCTATATAAGAATATTCTGACAAATGTTACGAGGGTGAACGCACGGGAATGGAAACGCTTGTTTGCTTCTTCGACTAGTCAACGTTCTTCTCCTGCTTGTTCTTTCGACAGACAATTAAAATCCGACTGTGCATTTTTACTAGATTCATTTTCACCAAATAAGTTTTGTGACAACAAGCTAACTAGATACACTAGATGCTTCCAATGTTTCTCTAAGTTAACACGTTCACTTACATAGGATTGTAATGCTTCTCTAACGCCACACTATGTTTAATCAATGTCCTGTTTGGACAGCAAACGGCCAACTAACCGAGCAAGATGGCTTAGTGGCAAAAGCTTTGTCTTGCATTCGGGAGGCCTGGGCTCGAGACCCAGACCGGCCACTCCTAAATTGGTTTTCATGGTTCCTATGTTAAAAAAGGTGAATGCCGGAGTGAACTAAAGTCGACCATGATCGAAAAAAAACGGGGAGCACAGTTGTCTCAATAAAAAGAGATGGTGCATTACCATCCAACCCCCCATTAAGTTAAAATTTTTTTTATCATAGAACCAACTAACCCATCACGACCTACTCTTGACGCTTAACACCCGTTGCTACTACCTCTACCATGTACCCTTATATGACAACAAAGGCGTCCTTATGCTTACTTAAGTTCTGATATATCATGTCGCCAGACTGTCAGTATATCACAGAAATACCTCTTTAACTATTTATTGTTTTCCCACTAGCACCACAGAGCGTATCTCATTTGCTGTTTTGGGCCTTTTTTCACCCTATGCAGATGGCGCATGTTTGGACGCCTGTTTTATATGACAATATGCACACGGAAGGTCATTCACCACCTGTCTGTGGGCCTGTTAAGCAACGGATCGCCTAGCGCAATGCCATCATCTACTGATGCCCCTCCTTCAGACCTTCAGATGTGTTGGTGTTCAGATCTACTTCGATGACACCCGGCAAGTCTACTCACGTGAAAAAGCTAGCTAGACGATCACATCGATAATGATCGGAGAATCACATCTTCCGAGGAGATGCGCAATCCAAGGCGTTTTTCGTTAGACGTTCCTAGTTGAACATTCAATAATACTGGCTCTTTTGTATCTTTCCTATTACCTATCGTACACCTCGAGCAGGCATACATTTACCTGATAGTGAGAACTTTTCGCCTTATCAGGCCAAGTGCGTAGTTGAAATCCTAATAAACCTCTCTGGTAGCCCGTGCGGTACACGGTCGGATACATTGTATCATTAAGGGGAGTTTGTGGCAGATTAACACAAAGCAAATGGATGATCATAGCGAGCTCTACAACCAGTTCTAGCCAGTGTTGAAACTAGTCCTAGGATGGGGGGGGGGCAAACTGATTATATAATTATTAGCGATTTTTCGACATACCAGATCCTACTGATAGCCGTCAGTAAACGCAATGATAACCACACTACCTATACATGTCACTAAATTCACCTTTGCTAGTTATGCCAATATAGGCAATACACATTTTGCATATTGAATATAAATGAATATAACGTGATCTGATCAAGAGCTCGAGCTGCCAAAGAAAAATCAGACACCTACAGTCGTCCAAGTCATACAAGTTGAATAAGTTACCAGCACACACAGCGAATTGTAATAACAGAGCGCGGGGCAAGCACCAACTCGCCCTCAGAAGCGTAAATGTCTGCGTAAACGCATTATATATATATATATATATATATAATGGCCCGGCTTCATGTGGGCCTATCGCAGTAGCACAAAGTATTCAAAGTGGAGGCCGGGCCGAGAGTCTCTGGGAGTTCGTTACTTACCTCGTCCTGATGCTGACAACCAATATCGGCGAAGTCAACACGCACCCTGCACCCAACAGCTATTCAGAACAGCGACGGTATGCAAGCGCTGCTATCGACGGGTGCAAATCCTTCGGTTCCGTTGCGTCAAATCAAATTCAAATTGGCCCGATGTTCCCAACCGAAGTCAACTCGTCCGTCGTGGCAGAACTTGATTCGCATACAAACCAACTCATATACCTCACTGAAAACTGGCGGATGCGATGAACTCCAAGCTAAACCAACGGCCTCATAACAGCCCACAAGCACCACAGAGGCGTAGGTAGATGCCGCCGCGCCGCGATACACATGCAGCGAATCACCACAGGTATTCGTGTGAAGAGTGCGTTCAGTAAGCCAATTAACATTTCCCGACCTCCGAATGCAGGCACAAGTCACGCAGGCACGCACTGTAGATCACTGTACACCATTCTTCAGGATAGAGTAAAGAACTAGCCCATACCCATAGTTAGGGTTAGTATGGTCTCCTTTGCAGAGGTTTCAGATTTTAGTCCAGTGCACGTCATCCAAGCAGTCTGGTTATTTGAGTCATTGAATCTCCGATAGCAGAAGAGGTCGAGAGATAAGACCAGTATATATATATATATATATATATATATATATAATGCTCGTAGAGATTGACCTGAAGCTAGCAAGCTTGACTGAGGAGGCTGCTTGAGGACTTAAGTCTCGCTTGCCTTATTTAGAACACTGGCTTGGGCCATGCATAACAGTTTTTGTGGAAGTTAAACTGGCCTAGGTGGTAATCCAAAATAGACACACTGGTAGAGCAGTACCACAAAAAAGACGTGATGTTGAGTTTACGGCGCTCGCTATATTAGCGTCCCGCTTTACGCGCCAGCAAGCGGCAGGCTTTTCGCTTGGCTTTTGGCTCTCGAGCTGGCTTGCGTCTTGAATCCTCTGGTTCGTATCGTTGTTGCGTGCGGTCTGGACAAGTTAGATGGCGGCGGGCGAACCGGCGAATCGAAGCCTACGATCAATTCTGGTCGAGAGAACAAGATGTCGAGAGTACATGTGAACATCGAACTCTCCCACGCAAGAAGAGAGGCCTCGTCATTGAAGGGTTGGCTGGCTCGGGTCGGGTCGGTGTTGTCATTCGTTGGGTCGTCTTTGCTTTGGGTATTTTTGACTCTCCTGCGTGATCTGGATCTCTCGCTCATGCCTGAGAGAAACCGTCTACGAGGGCACGGCGAGACGGCGACATTCTCAGACACGTGTAGCTTCGGTCTTACAGTTTGCCACATTGATCACCACGCTGTAATCCGCTCTAAGTTGTAACTTGTTGTTGCTCCGCGCGCTTGAGCTTCTGCATAACGACCACTCGTTCATTAGGCATTGCTTCCCGCCCGGAACTCAACCGAGTTACGTTCTAGTCAACGTCATACTGAGGAAGCAGACGTGTGGGGTGCAGATGCGAACTTCTGTCCTTGATCATCATTGGCAGCAGCGCTGTTGTTGTTGTTGATGTTGTTATGGTGCCCACTTCCCTTAGCATTATTACGCTTGTTACCATATCATAAATGACGTCCCAATAATTCCTGCAGTTTTTGTTTCCTGTCTTAGGTTTGTGGTTCTTAATATCAATTTTGTTCGCTGTTGTTGTTGTTGCTTCCGTGGTGGTAGGTTGTTATTATTGATATTGTTGTTGTTGTTGTTGCTCTTAGTGCTGCTGTTGTTGTTGTTTCTGCAACTTCTATCATTCTCATTACTGCGTTTGCTATTTGTAATGATGACGCTGTTGCTACAGGATGAAATTGCTCGAACCAAGTTGCTGAACTTGGCCGGTGACGGCACAACGATGGAATGATGGTGGTGATGGTGTGGTGTTGTTGTTGTTGTTGTTGTTGTTGTTGTTGGGGGTGGTATTGGTGGAGATCATGGCGATGGTGCCGGCGGTGGTGATTGTTGGTGGTAAGAATGATGATGATGATGATGATGATAAGACAACCTTCGGAATATTTCGAGGAAGACAGAATCATAAGTAAGTGGAGAGCCGTGGACGAGTCGCGGCGGGCAATAGACAAATTCTTTGTATTTTCCTTCCATTGGCTGCTGGTTGAGAAGACGCAGCAGCAGCACTTGCAGCTGCAGCAGCAGCGATAGCGACCGCCCGTCCGTCGGCCCACACGCAGCAACAACAACAACAACAACGATAGCAACATTAACAACAACAACAGCAGCAGGAGAAACAGCAAGAACAACAACAACAACAAGAGCAGCAGCAATAACAACAACAACAACATAAACAGCAAGAACAACAAGAGCAGCAGCAGAAACAGCAAGAACAAGAACAACAACAAGAGCAGCAGCAATAACAACAACTACGACAAAAACACCAGCAACAACAACAACAGCAACGACAAAAACCGCAGCAACAAAAACAACAGACGTATCGACACAAATCGTCAGCGTTTCGACAAGCCGCTCGTTGAGGATTCTATGCCGTGCCGTGCGACGCTAAAGGAACTAACCAGTCAACAATCGAACGAGGAGGTACAGGGGCAGCAAGAGAGCACTAAGAAGATCGAATTGAGTCGCTAGCTCGGGCGATCATATCATCATCGTCATCATCATCATAGTTATCATGGGCGATTCTGGCAGTGCCCACCAAGCACGGCAGCGGTCTGGAGATTCCGTCGCCGCCGTTTTCTTCGTTGTGGCCGCGGTAGGCGGAGATTCAAGCCACGAATGGCTGAGCATCAGACAACAACAACAACAGCAACAACTACTACAGCCAAATGCTCC
This sequence comes from Dermanyssus gallinae, assembly GCA_003439945.1. Classification (NCBI taxonomy): domain Eukaryota; kingdom Metazoa; phylum Arthropoda; class Arachnida; order Mesostigmata; family Dermanyssidae; genus Dermanyssus; species Dermanyssus gallinae. Next base: position 104,431 of record QVRM01004795.1, read on the forward strand.
GCAGATAACCGCAGCCGCCAATGGCGCGAGCACTTGCGGCGATTATACAACGTCGTCATAACAACAACAACATCATCAACAACAACAACAACAATACTGAGAAAGAGAAGACGGGGGAACAACGACGACAATAACAACAACAGCGACAACAATAACAACCAGAGGAGGAAGCATAACAACAATACAGCAGCGGCGACCATACGACAGGATTCGGCTTGTTTGGGTTTAGTTCGTCCACTACGTCCACTACGACTTCTTTTCGAAAAACGTCCTGAGTCTGCTTTTCCCCCTTCTGGTGCTCTTATGCTTCTGTTTTCGTCATGTTGGACTTTGTCGTCGTCGTTGTTGTTGTTGTTGTTGTTGTCGTCGACTTTTTATTCTTCCTCGACTTTCTGCTTCGGCTTCTGATGACGACGACACCGACAACATCCAGCTTCTGATGATGTTAAGGACGATTGACTGCGCGAGCATCATCCATAGGTCGTTCTGTCCGCCGCCCGTGTCTGGGTGGGTGAGTGGGTGAGTGAGTCGGGTTGATTTGCCCACAACACAGGGCGCCACTGCTGAAAGACGGCTTGCCGCCGCACCAGCTCCAGCGGCCGCCCACGCTTTCTACGGCGGCATCATGGCGTGCCACCGTCACGGCGGTGTTGAGACCGAAATGGTCGGAGACCAACAACGATCTATCATCATTGGCAGACGGGCGATCGCCGGTTTGCTCGCCGGGCGCTGCCAACGCATCAGTAGCCTTCATTCAAGCATCGACAACAACCTACAGCAGCAGCAACAGCATCAGCAGCAGTAGCAGCAAAAGCCAGTACCAGCCATCATTCGTTCAGTGCGCACGGGCAGAACGTGGACCCAGTCCGGCTAGACGTAACTTAACTCAACGCAACTAAGCAACTAAGCAGCAGCAGCAGCAACGAAGAATCATCACACAGGCACGAAGATGGGTAGGTAGAAGGTGGTGGTTGCCGTTGTCGTCTTCGGAAGGAGAGAGGGGGAGAGAGAGGATTCTCTTCTTACTTCCTACTGAAGCCAACAGAGAGGCCGAACGCAGTCAGGGGATTGAATAACCACCACGACGACGGCGAGATGACAACATGTAGTAGAGAAGGGAAAGACAACGACAAAGCTCTCATTCGCTGACGCCAAGTACTAGCGGTCTGTTGTTGTTGTTCTGTTGCTGATGTTCTAGCAGGTGTTGTTGTTAGCATAGCGTCAAGCTGCGTACATAAACATATCATGAACACTCACACACAGAGGTAACCACACATACAGGAGAAATACATAATACATACACACGCACACACACACGCATGCACTTGTATGTGTACAGCAATCATAAACATAGAGAGATACGTAAGCGCGCCCGCCTTCACGCCGGTGATGCCAGATTGGACTTCATGAGGCCTCGTGCACTGGGCAGCACGGCCGGACGACTAGCTGACGCCATTGCCAAAGTGATGGGGCTCGCCCCCATTTTGCCTTCTACCACTTATCTTTGGGGCGAGGATGTTTGCATTAAACAATGATGGCTCATTACGTCCGGTCACCTGTTCCTCAGTGGTTTGCCGATTGGCGGCCGAAATCGGCTGTTACGATAATAGAGATGAAATTTCAGCAACTCTTGATCAACCAGCGGGGATTCGCTGCCCCGGGGATACCGAGACAGTAGTCCACTGTGCCTGTGCATTTTTGCATGCACAAAATGCCAACGGTGATGGTCAAACTGGACTTCCGAAACGCTTTCGATAGCGCTCGGGGAGACCATTTGCTTCGAGCCGTCAAGTCGTGGGCACCATTACTGTTTCACCACACGAACCTGGCCTATGGTTCAGAACCATCTCATCTGATCATGTCCCATAACGCAATGCTGTAGGAGGCACTCGTTGACTCGATCTGCTGAAGCCGACTCGGCTGCTGGGTCTTCCGTCCCCGGGAGGCCGGTTGTGATGACGAACTGTGGGGCAGAAGTTCCCTCAGCGACGGACCAAGAGGGTAGACGATACTATCTCCCACCATTAGCACTGTTTTGCGTGGCGGGTCCGGGGTTGGGATAGCTGGGGGGCTCACGGAGATGTCTAAAATTGGCTTCAGGCTTCTCGCAGAGGAGCAACCGGCATTTCGCGCGCTGGCCTCAGTCTTCAGGACGATCTGCCGGAAGACGTACGAAATGCAGCGGAAGAAGTATCATGAGCTCCTGGAAAACCGGCTGATCGCCGAGGCAGAGAGCCAGCCATACAAATGGCTATCAAACTGTTCCAGGACAGCGGCCTGCCCGATAAGCTCTACTTCCCTCATCGATCACTTCTCGGACATGTACGCGTCGTCTGACACAATACCTCGCGCGGTTCCATACTTTGCTGCCGTGTGGGATAAGGACACTGAAGGGGGGTCGTGATATTCTTGAGAGGGAGTTCACAGTCCGAGAGCTAATGCAGGGCCTGGATAGCTTACGAAACAAAAAAGCGGCCGGTCCCGACAATGTCTGCAACGAGCACCTAAAGAACGGCTTTGTATTGGCACCGTGCTGAACAGTCCTATTCAACGAATGCTTGCACGCTGGAACTCTTCCAACTCAATGGAGAGACGCCACTCTACTCGTAATCCCCAAAGGCAAGGGCGACCCGACAGCCCCCTCGTCATGGCGAGGCATTGCGAGGAAGAGCGTTTGTTATAAGCTACTCTCTGCCCTCCTAACGAGGAGACTAGACAGCTTTCTTGAAAGTGTTCATGCCATACCAATGGAACAACATGGGTTTCGGAGAGAGCGATCTACAGAAACAGCGTGTACGATTCTGTTGGCAGATATCAAGGCAGCATTGGCTAAGCCACGTAACCCGCTGTATGCGGTATTCGTGGATTTCAAGGCGGCCTTTGACTCGGCCCCTCGAGAGAAGGCTTTGCGCACACTGGCTGAGGTAGGGGTCCCAATGAAGGTGCTGAAGCTTCTCGCACAAATTCTCCAGGAGAATAGGATCACCATCGACGACGGGGTAGCGGAGCTCCAGCCTTTCATACAGACAAGCGGGCCTGGCGCAGGGCGATAACCTAAGCCCACTCCTATTCTCCGTACTCCTAAAAGACCTCCCGAGTCATATAAAGGGACCCATAAACCTGGTCGAGGTCATTTTGTACGCGGACGATCTAGTACTTTACGGGCCTAGTAGGTTTCAGGTGCAACAAGCACTAGCCTGTCTTCACAAAGCGGTCACCGATTTAGGCCTGACAATTAACCTTTCCAAAACCGTGGCCATGAAGTTCAGAAGAGGGGGAAGGACAGCAGCCGAGGACACGCTACGCCTCAACAGAACGCCACTTAAGTATGTCAACAGCTTCCCATACTTAGGGGTGATTTTCTCTGTCACCGGTACTTGCTTCTCCGCGCACGTATCTGAGAGGTGCAGGAAGGCACTGGCGGCGACATGGGCGATCAAATCTCCGAACAGACTATCGCTAAAGACGGCACTACGAGACTGTTCGAACTCAAGATAGCTCCGATCGCGACCTATGGGGTGAGAGTCACCTGGGACCACCTCACGGCAGAGAACCTCGAACAATTAAACCGCGTCAAGGCCTCCTTCCTTAAACGAGCTCTGGGTCTACATCTGACGGCTCGGAACCGCTACGTATATCTCCTCGCGGACACGCCGCTGCTCTCTGAGGACCTGCAACGTCGCTTCAATCTACCCGTGACGAAAGGCCTTTCTTGCAAACCGCAGGGATTGGGAGGACAAAGTGGCGGACATTGACGTAGAGTTCCTTAACACGGGGGCAATGAGGAATAGTGGGTGAAATGAACACATAGGCTAAACAGACATGTTGTGACCCGATTCGCCATTCATGGTTTTCACCACAAGCTCTGTGCGGAGCGGGGTTTCCATTACCCTTGCTATAGTTGTAAATGCTCTAGATGTGGGAGTTTTTGTGATAGATACCACGCGGCTAACTGCTCCCCTAGTACAATCGCTGGGAAGCCTGGCAAGCTGACTTGGCTGAAATGTTTTTATTTCTGAAATGACTCTAGTCTTGTGTTGTTACCCTTGTATAAGTACATTGATTTTTTTGACTAAGTATTTGACTGCTACCTACAAAGGTGAATAAATGAAATTGATTGATAACGCAATGCTGTCGCAGACAGGTCTTTAGCAGGGGGACACCACTGTGTCCTCCACTTTTTTGTTTGTGTATCAAGGAATTGGTGGATTCACTGCAGTCCCTCCTTAATGCCTGGTACTTAGATGACGGGGTTCTAGGCGGTGACCTCCCGCCTTGACCGTACTTGACGATATCCAAAAAGTTCTTGACATTAACGCGATTAGCGGCCTGACTCTGAACCCGGTCAAATGTAAAGTATACATGTATATCACAGCCCACAACGAAGTTCAGCCATTAGATATAACTGACCTTTTTGACTTACTTCCGGGCAGTCGCGTAGTGGACGAGGTTAAGCTTGAGCTGCTAGGTGTACCCTTATGGCACGGCAGCTTAGACATTTAGAGAACATTCTAAATCTTAGGCTGATCGCTATATCGAGGAATAAGGTAATGCTCCCCGGTCCTTTAGATGGCCTTGTGCCAGTCATTATGGCAGGACCCGCAATCGTGCCGTCATTGACCCACGCAGGCTAATCAGGACAGTTGGACAGTCTGATTAATAAAGCACCTTCCGTTGCTAATAGAGCCAGCCTTCAGGCTGTTAGTAGTCAAGGGGATGGGGCTTGGTTACACGCTCTACCCTGTCCGCGAATTGGGACTCTTTTGGATGACAAGACGACGCGCATAAACGCAGGGCTGCGGCTTGGTCGTGCCCCACCAATGCCGTTGTGGTGATTTTGTGGACGTTGGCTCATGATGGCCTATCGTGCGTCTTGAATGCAGGCCGACGAGCACGTCGCTCCGCCTTAAGCAACACCTTTAGTCGCGCACTGAGATCTGCCGGCTTTCAGTGTGTTCTGAAGCCCCCGGATCTATCCAGGGATGATGAAAAAAACCTGACGGCCTGACTCTGACACCCTTCGAAGTTGGCGTTCGAGACTACGGAAGCTGCAAGCCCCCTTAAACTTAAGCTGATTCAGCGCGTAGGTAAAAGCCTTAACCTTTCGACGAGAGACTCGAAAGCACCCGAATTCTTGCTTAAGAGGCTTTCGCTCGACATTCAACGAGGAAATGCAGCGTCTGTTCGGGAAACATTGTTGAACTGCGCTAACCCTGGGTTAGAGAACCCGTGAGTACACGTTCGCGCGGAGACAATTGTCTACTCCAAAGTGTTAACATAGCAATATATATTTATATAGCATTTCAGGAGAGGCTGACGATGTAAAGCACTGCTACGAACGCTGTGTTTTCTTCAATGCTGAGCGAGTCTCGGAAATTTCCTGGCACGCCAAGCCCTTGTAGAGCCTCTCCTCAAGGATCATGCATCCTTGCTTATGGTAAGAAGATTCGCAGATTCCGTCTCGAAGGCAAAAATAATCGCCGCACAAAGTCGATTGGCCTTAATGGCAAGATAAAGTGGCCAGGTGACGTACCAAGTTTTTTATCAGTTAATATCTATTTAAAAATGTACATTGTATGTCCTGCCTCGTTTTAAAGATTTATGTCATCGCATCACTAATTTATTTCTCAGATTCTTGATAAAGATGCGAAATCAGAGCGTAGATCGCCGATTCTCAAGGCTCCCAGGCAGTTGCACTTAATTTATTGCGCCTATTATAGACCCTTTCCATGCACCCTGCATACTCGTTTGCTACGTAGATGTCTATGTGAGATACTGAGATTTAGCACTGCCCCTCGTGGCTTCCTCCGTACGACTAACCAGTAATGGTTGGTAACTATAGTAATTGTTAATAGTAACGTTACAGCGGCACTGTTAACTAGGTCTCCTTGCGATGGACACAAAACACACACTATTTATTCGCTTTTTCACAGTACTTGCTAAGGTATTCCCTTGTTGCTTTGCAGAATTTACTAATGTCATCCGGCCTTTTTACCTTGTTCAACGCAAGTCCCCTGGCTCCTAACGCCTCGGATTTTAGGGGGTAACTATTCTTCTAACTGCACTCAACCCGACGTGCTTATCTCGTTTTTTTTTAAATTTATAAATGTAGATTTTAGAGCAACTTAAAACTTTATGGCCACTATATGGTGCAACTGCGCTCCATATGGTAGAGATGTACGACGTCAATTTGTTAAGTCAAGTGAGAACTGATAAAACAAAAACATATCAGAGCAATATCACTATGTTTCTCGACGTAGTGTCCTTGCAGTTCTACCCACTGAGTCCAACCAACCAACCAGTTAAATTTGTTGATTGACCTTTGAAAAAATATTAAGTCTCTTAGAGATTTGTTTTTGATTACCTCACTTACCCAGTGACTCTAGTGAAGTCTACTAAATCGATCGACCTTCGGGAAGTATTATAATCTTCAGCAGGGTGCCTAAGTAAGGAGCGGGTAGAACAACGCGGGAGAAGGCTACGGCAGCTCTTTCTCCTTTAACGTTTATGGCCTCTTTATGCAGACATCTCCGGGCCAATTGCCAAATGCCCAATTCTTAAGCCGTGGTTAAGAATCTTAACCACGGCCAATCATTTCAGTGTATTAGCCACGATCTAGTAGCCCAGTAGCAGTTCTGCTGTAAAAGCACTTACGTCCGCGTGCTTGCGGGTCTAAGTATCTCACCTATTATTTCCCAGGCGGCCGAAATTCTATCTACAACAATTGGTATACGACCGTTAGGAACCGAGGAAAGAAAAACTGCTAAAGGACAATAGATCCATTATGACATACATCGGCAATGCAAATACATTGCTCATGTGTTCCATGCGCGCGATGGCCTTACGGTTCATGGGCAATCAGCTGATCAGTCGTTTATTTTGCATGTTCAAATATATTTAATTGTGGCTCGTCGTGTGTGACACAGTGGTTGCCATGTCTTGGCGGGGCGGGGGATAACAAGTCGGAAACAGTTGTATTTCACTTCTTTAGGATGAAGTGTAGTAAGCACTGAACTCAGCTGCGTTGCACTATCATCCTCCAAATGCTGGTCTATTCTACAAGCCATGAGAGTTTTCTTTTTTGACTAAAGGTGCCTCTTGTTTGTGCTCAGATGATTAAATTAAAGCTATGCCTTAATTATAGGACATATAAGTATGATACCTCAGTCTAGAATTTGCAAGCTTCACCGCTATTCGAGCAATATGTTGCATCCACTGATGCGATTAACGACTTGTACCCTTGGTGGAGTGGTTCGCCAAATAAAAGCTTTATTTATGAGTCATATATATATATATATATATATATATATATATATATATATATATATATATATATGTGGAATAGATAGATAACATCATTTTCGTTCGGAAGTGCGCAGTTCTGGTTGAGTTTTCGGCGAGAAGCACTAAAAATGCCTGGACCATTATGTGACACACGGCCAACGAGCAACCACAATGGTCACGCCGCGCCTCGTCTCGGTTTCAGACCACTAGCGGCAGTAACCAATCGCAATAGAGACAATATTGGCTGTTTTTTTTCTGGCCACAACCGGCCGTCGCCAATGAGGCGGGTATACGCGAATACGCCAAACGTGTTTCGATTTCTTTCGGCGATAGGCTGGAGTTACGTCGAATAGGTACGGTAGGGGGGGAGGGGGAGCCTCAACGACAATAGCAGCAACAGCAGTAGTAGCAGAAACAGCAACAACAGTAACAGGAACTACAACAAAAACAGAAACAGCAACAACAACAACAACAAACAAGAATCGCGACGAGCACGATTAACCGGCCAAACGGAATCGTCGACCGCTTTCGACGACGCCACACCAGTAGACGTTCAATTGACCGGCCAGGATGCCACCAGACTCGATGAATGGGCCAGTGGGTGGTGAATAGAGGTGGTGAGAGTGGGCGAGCCAATGAGCGCAATGAGCATGCGTGCGTGCGTGCGCCTCTTGCCAGCAGGTATCTTCCACCAAATAAGCCAATTGCAGTACCTGCGGCAGCAACACGATCAGCAGCAGCCAGCAACAACAACAACAACAGCAATGGACAACAACAACGAACAAAAACAACGGACAACAACAGCAATGGACAACAACAACAGCAACGAACAACAACAACAACAACGACGGACAACAACAACAACGGACAACAACAACAGCGGACAACAACAACAGCAACGAACAAAACAACAACAACAACAACGAACAACAACAACAGCAGCAACAACAACAGCAGCAGCAGCAACAACAACAACAAAGAGTGAACGGCGGTTTTGCGCCGCCGTTCCGCCACCGATGACCGAAGGCTTACAGCGCCCTCTCCGAGTTGTTCGAGGAACTAACTGGCGACGTTATCGTCTGAAGAAGGGCTGAAAACTGCAGCAGCAGCAGCAACAATAACATAAGCATCAGGAGCACCAGCGGTACAGCTTTATTTTGTTGTTGTTCTTGTTGTTTTTGCCGTTGTTGTTGTTGGTGGTGGTGTTATTGTTGTTGTTTTTGTTGTCGTCGTCGTTGTCAAAATCAATGAAGCTTGATTATTTCGAGCGACGACGACTTTGCCATTGGTGCAACAAGCGCGCCTGTGAGAAATAGACCCGACGATAAAGGCGATGTTGATCATCAGCATGGTGAAAGCACTGGTGATGATGCTGACGAGCTTAATGATATAATGATGTGAACGACGACGACGACGACGACGACAACAACGACAACAATTATGATAATGCGGCGGTGGGTGAATGAATGAATGAATGAATTGAATCATGAGAAGATTCACGGGTGAAGATGGCCATCAATCACCGAGAACCACTTTGTCAGATGATTTAACTCCTCCACTTGCTCAAACGGTTGTGTTGTCCCAACTTAAGCTGCTGTTGCTGCTGCTTCTGGAGGAGTACTTTGCGAACGGTGGTGAACGATTTGGATTGGTTTACCGACAGACAACATAACAAACACGACATCGACGACGGAGAGGAACCCACGTCACAGTTGGCGACTGAAGCATAACTCGTGAAAACGAATGGGATATATATATATATATATATATATATGCAATCGTTTTCAAGCAATGACAACAACTATACCTACAACAACAACCACAACAACAACAACAATAACAACAACAAACGGCTGCAAGAAACAAACCTCCACCACCAGCAACCGAAGACCATCGTCGGATGGATCCGTACCGAAGCAACGTCACTGTGAGCGTTACCGTCAATGAGCGCTACCGTCATAACAACAACAGCAGCAGTAGCGATCAGAGCCGACCGACACTACATAGAGCGATAGAGCGATATTGGTGGCTGTCAGGACTGTGCATCGTAGTGAATAGCGCGATGGCTCTTTGTACCAAACACCGTTCACTACCGTTCACTGGGATTCACCAGCAGTATCGCTTGCTGTCCTACCTATTTCCACGATAGTCACTCATAGCAATGAGAATGAAAACAGGTGAAAGTCGCAAATACGACACACCTTTAAGAGAACTTGCACGTCTCGCGGTTGACCAACAGCAAGTATTGTAGATATCGTTTTGGAACATTTGGCCGAAAAAGTCATTGGACCTCTTCAGATAAGGAGTTCCTGCAGGCAGTAACAGGAAAGGTTTTAGTATGTCAATTATGACTTTTGATGAATATTTATAGAACACCTAACCTTGAGAAAAGAGCGTGAGTTTCAGCTGGCTCACCGAAGCTCGCGCAACACGCCTCAATGTACTCACCTTGGTAGAAAAATCATTATGAAAGATCACGTGATCAAAGTCCCAGCTAGGATGCGCACAGCTGAAGCTCATGTGAAAATGTAGCCCACCCAACTATGAAGGACTCCTTGGTCGGCAATAGCGGCGGCTCGTATAAACTATGTTTGCCATCCCTAAGGTCGGTGATTTATAGCTATGCACGAAGATCGCCGAATATTCTAGAGTAAACAAATGACAACAAAGATCGTGACGGCAAGCAATAAGCATTACAGCTAATAGCGCTAGTAGGATTATTAATAATAATAATAATAATAATAATAATAATAATAATAATAATAATAATAATAAATAATAATAATAATAATAATAATAATAATAATAATAATAATAATAATAATAATAAATCATTCAGGGTGGGAACATGACATTTGAGTCCCTGCGAACGTGTACACCGTTACGGGGGGTCCAGTGTAGGAACCAGCCATTTCTGAAGAGTGCCGCGAACCGAGGCCGCATTGCCCCGTTGCACATCCAGGGCACAGGCGCTGTCTGAGAAAATCACCCGCTCGTTTGTCTCCGCTGGCTAGAATCAGGCGTTTCCCGACCTTTTGTAGCAAACTTCGAGTGGATGGACCGGGCCCGCCAAGGGTCTCGAAGGCAAAGGGATAAAACTTGTACGGGTACCCCATGTTCTGGTACTTTCTAACTTGTTTGCCTCGGCGAGAGGCGAAGCATGACTAGCCCGGGCCGCGCCAGCACTGACCATTGAAGGGGCTAATGAGTCAGTAACTGTCGCGTCCCAAATAATAATAATAATAATAATAATACAGTGGTAGTAACTTGGTTAAAGCACGGATAGCATGAACAGCGACAGCAACAACAACAAGTAGTGACAAAAAAATAAAACTATACGCAACCTGTACATCACTACAACAGCTACAAGCGAACCACAGCCAGCCAAATTAGCCAAAAACGGCAAATAAGAAAATCTTACATTTTACTTGAGTGAAATAACCTGAATTGAACTAAAAACAATTCGCAACGATGACAGTCAGATAGTGTCATCTCAAATGATGCGATTTATAACAGAAACAAAACAACATCAGAAAATGGACGCATGACAAGGGAATAGTTTATGAAGGGTCGCGGATTGAGGTGCGCTGCACTGCCGGTAACCGGACCGCATCAACCTGTTGCTGTGTGCTTTATGCCTGACATTGAGCGACACAGCCTAAAAACGAGTCAAACACAAGACTTAAACGCTGACACGAAAAACACTTACACACGCACACATGCGAATACTCATACAAGACAACTTTATAAAAGGGGCATATATAAACACACACGTTACGAGGGAACATATACAACACACACTATCAAGGAACACACATGGACGTACTATAAAGAGTCACACGTGTTATCGCCGCTGTTGTTGCTGCTGCTGTCAAGGCAGTTCACTAGACGGCTGAAAAGGGAACTTCTGCCACGTTACAAAGGAACGTCAATTGACAAAGAACACAAAAAATAAGTGATAACAGTTAAAACTCAGCTGAAAAGGTAATATTGAAAAGGAAAAACAAGTGAAAATGTGATCAGCGTAAAATTCCGAACAAAAATTATGTTATCTATCTATTCATATATATATATATATATATATATATATATATATATATATATATAAATACATATATATATATATATATATAGAAGAAGATCCGTCGTCGTAAATCATGTAAGTGAACGGTTAAGTTGTCCACTGTATCTGTTCTGTGGGGTTACAGGTAGGTCCTGTGCGTAGAGTCCAGGTAGCACCGCTCAGGCTTTAAGCCCAGCTGACGCGACCAAAGCGAACCCCACTGGACCGCACAGTAGGGGCAGTTCTCGTTGGTGGCTGGCCTTATACCTATCGACCTGCTGCGAGTACTTTCCATTGTTAGTTGCATTCTTGTTTTGCGGAAACTCATCTTCTTAGCGTGAAAGCCTGTTTACGCAAGGCAATGTTGAGAAACTTGCGTTGTTTCGACCACAACCGTGTGCGAGTCGCGTTGTTGTAAACAATCGCGTTTCCGTACACCGGTCCTCCATTAAAAAAAAAAAAAGGATGCTCCTTGTGCTCTTTAAGCTAAAGAGCGTCAGTATTCGTTCGTATCCACCGTAAGAGACGGATCCCTTTGTGATCACTCTGTTACATCAAAGTCTCAACTACAAAAGCGACCGGACTACCATAATGCGGTACGTTCGCATACAGTTTCAGACTTGATGAGCGCATAGATCATTATAGCCGAAGAAGTTACATTTTACGCTCTCGTAAGTATCACGTTCTATTCATTCGCAGAAAACTCAATGCTGTCGATATACATTTAGTAAAAGCATTGACTCGATAAGGTATTGATATTTATCAACTCTTGTTGACAACGCACACTCGCCAATATATACTGAGAACAGCGGATCTCAATCAAGGGCAGGGCTTTCTAATTATACATATTCTGATAACAAACGTTTAGTGTGGCGACCCAGGTCTTATCATGTTTTCTGAAAGCCTTTATTTGTCTTGTCTCTAAAATGAGTAGAACAATCTTAATCGTAAGTCGTGTAAGAATATCTTCTTGTTCAGTTCATACATATATATATATATATATATATATGTCGAGCCCGGTGGCTTGGTGCATTCATCTGCGCCTCACATAGGTGCGAGGGTACAAGCCCCATCGTTGCACATTTTTATTTGTGGGGTCCGTCTATGAAGCAATGCGAAAAGCAGTCCCGTGGACGTTTACTATATATATATATATATATATATATATATATATATATATAAGCTTTAACGTCGATGAACGACATATAATACAGGTCAGCAGTACACAATGATCACTTGCTATTCATACGCGTACTCTGTTAGTACGTAGTGAACAGTGTTCGCCTAGTATGCTAGCTTATATAATGGCAATAAGATTCACCGCAAAATCTCTGGTCAGATGATCAATGATGTCCTTTGGCATTACAACAAGACACGCATGATCCACCCACATCAGCAGAAACGAAAAGACAACACTTGTGAGGAAGACGTATGAAAACCTGCGAATATGCAAGACCATAGCCTACGCGATTGCAGTGGGTACGGCGGTTGCCAAGTACATTATTGATAGCGCAAACGCCTGGAGCTGCCTCTGTAAAGGTGGGGGCACTGGTGGTGGCTTCGACCCAGGTCCTCGGGAGCTGAGGCGACACTGTGCTTCGGAACGCTGCAGAACGTGCTTAAGTGTAGCCAAGCCTTAGCGAGGGGGGGGGGGGTGGATCGGGATTTGTCCACGCTAGACAAACAGTGTATCGTGTATAGCCAAGGGAAGCGCCAAGCGTGCATTGCCGAGTAAGCCAGTTCATCATTTGCTTTAGCTGTTTCTCTACTGCATGCAGGACAGATACGTTGGTTCTGTCGTTTCGGAGGCAACGAGTTTCCTGGCATGGTAACGGAGGTACATCCTAAAAACGCCTTGATGCCACTTCGACTTGCGGCCCGGTTCGAAATCATGCGCGACATTGAGCTGACGAGCTGACTTGCTGTAAATTTGTGCAAATGTTCCCATCAGGATCAACGCTAAATCACACTACACGACTGAACAATAGGGACCACCAACAGTCAGCACAAGGGCAGAAATAAAATAGCAACAACTTCAACAAGTATAGTGGTAAAACACCAACACCAACAACAACTGACCGGCTATGCGGTAACCATAAAATTATTAATGAGAGTATATATTCATATATACAGTGACAGTAAAATGGACACTATTTTTATATATATGCACATACTAGAAAACATTTGCAGTCCCATATACTCAGGTCGGAGTATAAATGTTATACTTATTTCTGCTTAACGTGGATTATCACTTTGATGCCGTACTTAAATGGCTTCGTTTTCAATCGATTTGCTCATCGCTGACAGAACGATTATAGCTGCGTCCCAAATTAGTCGCATAATCATACACTTTTGTGCTATAAATTATATGGATTATTTACAGTTTCGTGCTATGAAGTGTATCAATTACTATTTTTCTCGTTCATCGTTATAGAGATTTATGCTTCTATTGCTGAGAAGTTTCTATTAAAGACAAATATGAAAATGTAAACACGTGAATAGATATGGATTGGAGCTAATATGTAGACTTGTGTAGATGTGAGAACTGTGTGTGTAACTTTTTGTAAGTGTGAGAACTGTGTGTGTAAATTTGTGCAAATGTTTATACTGAGTCGCTCATTTTACCTATAATGTTTTGTTTTATATTTAATTTATTATTTTATTATATTAGCCGTGTTTCTGCACTTTTATTTTATTTTTATTTGCACGGATTTTAATACAACAAACCATAACGTATGCCATACAGCTGTAGAAATAAGAGCCATTTTTGTCTCTATTCTAACTGTCTTTGTACTGACATCTAGTATTCCTTTTTATCTTTACAAGGATAATAGGAGGTGTAATAACTACAAAATTATGAAAGACTCACGGCAAACATTCTTCAGACAGTTGCCACAGTTACAACAACATAATTTGTTTGGATCACTCAATAGCCGAAGTTCTTTTATTCATCATATTTATTCACTTATGTTGAGTAGAAAGCATATCAACGACAAATAACAGATAAAATAGGTAAATGAATAGTAGTAATATAACAACAACAACATAAAAACTCCCGAAGTGGTACGAATATATGTTAGGATAAAAAGCCCCCATAAGCGGGCTAAATCATACAATGATTGCACAAAGGGGCGTTCTGCAGCATGATATCTAGTGCAGATTTCCCCGCAGCGGTTACAAACATAGTTGTCATACTCGTCATGATACTCAGACCGTCTACATAGGGTTTGGTGAAAACCATTCACAGCGTATCGTGTTATCACATGTCTGTTAGTACGGCCCGGTCCCTTTCACTCCGCAATTCTCGTTGCGCCGGTGTTAAAAAAATTTCGGATCGAGTTCGGCCATCTTTACCTCCCATCTTCCGATGCATTCGTGGAAGACCGCGGTGCGGAGGAGGTTAATTAACGAAAATTTGACATAGACAAAATTACCATCTTGTCTAAGAGGCAGACCAACGTCCGAGCATCCTAAAAGTGTTGGCTGTCGAAAACGAGCTGACATAATAAAATTTCTAGTAGAAAACGTAGCTGCAATTATAATTGCATAACTCCAGCATGGCCCATAAACGTGATCTTAAAAAACGCAGATACATATGAGTGTATATCCTTCGACGTCACCACATCTAAGAAACGCACATCTAGGTACCATTACCTGTCGCAATGCCCGAATATTCGTGAATAATACCATGCCAACTAGTAAGAGCTTCCATCGTCTTGCCAACTGAGGTGGGCCACCTCGGTAGGATGCCATCTCACGACATTACTTTCCTCCCCTATATATACCTGCATCTCTTAGTCATCACTGGAATGCCCATGCCTCTACCAATGCACTGTTCTATACTCTGTTATAGAAAATCGACTACACAGTCTGCTATACAGGCTTGGTTCGGCGTGATTCCTCTATTTTCACTTATCTGGTTCCTCACTATGCGATGCATTCGAGGCTGCCAATGTTTCCTTCTTTGACGATGTTTGGCTCGGGGTATCAGGGCATGTTGTCCGTATTGACAGCAGTCAGGATAAAATTGGCTAGAACTATGCGCCTGTAGAGTAAAGGGAATTCTATTATACGTATGTATCTTAGAAATATATCCACATGCCTCGGGCCATTGATACGTATACATATACTAAGTATACATTTATTTTAACATTTAGCGGCGATCTACAAATATTTAAGATAGATATAAAAGGGTCGCCTTGAAAGGGGCAAGTGTCACACTGGATTGGCTCTCACGATTCCCCATCTGAGAGTCGCCGATGTAGCCGGATATCGCTTTTGAAGGAAATTCGTCCGTCAAATCCTCTAGGTAAATATATGTGGATTACATTCCGTACGAACAACAATTTTGTTTGAACTGTGTGCTAATATCGTTTCGTTACACACCAAACAATTTGCAGGAGTTTGCAATAGAAAAGTATTAATCTTCGCGAACTCTGCACATGGTGTAGGCTGACAACCCAGGTTGATTTCGTAATGCGCAATAATAATAATAATAATAATAATAATAATAATAATAATGATTTCTATTAAAAGATGATCGCCGTCGGGTTTGTTTACGCACGCAAGCAAGGCCAACCATAACTGACAGCTCTAGATAGGTATTATCTTCAATTTACGAATATAGTCATCAAAATCTGCATAGACAACTTTTTGTCCATGTTATGGAACCTAAGGTTCATAACATTGTCTTCAGTCTAGCATCCAGCCGTTGCCGTATTTGATTCTTCCTCCCAAGGGCTTACACTCGTGCCTAATAATTATGAAGTGGAAGTGGAACGGATCGAGTGATCGTGAGCAAGATCACAGGACGCTATATTATTTGTATAGTAATTTTGGGGTTGTATGTGTATACGATAGAACTCGGCAAGAAAATATTTGTTCCCTATGGAGGGAGGACGCGGAAACGTTCTGTTTAGTGAGGATGAAATTCATAAAAGTCGTTATTCTGCCTTATTTTATTCTACATAGTTGTACAAAATCTACGTTTGCGAGGGAACCAGTCAACGCATGAAGCAACCGATCATACTAATGTTCGGGCACCTGGGGCCCGTGTAAAGGCTCTGATCCCTGACGTTAAGGCGTGGATTAACCGGCCCAGCGGCGAGTTGACACACCACGTGACTCAAGTGCTCACAGGGCATGGCAACTTCGAGAGTTACCTCTTTGGAATAGGAAAAGCAGATACGCCACTCTGCAAGCACTGTGAAGGAACAACGGAGGACACGCCGGAACACACAATATTGCTGTGCCCGGCGTGGGCTCCATTACGCAAGGACATAACCTCAGCAAGTAACGGCAGTCTTAAGAAGCTGGCACACCTTCTTATGAACTCACGTGATGACTGGAATCTTATAGATCGAACAATCGAACGTATTATGCACGCCAAAGAAGAGAAGAATCGTTTTTACTTGACAAAACCCCGTGAGGCACTCCAGGGCAGCTAAGATAAGGATGCTACTATTCACCCCCCTTAATTGTTTGAAGTATTGCTTGCGCAGTTCCCAGTTGAGTGTGGGGATGGGGACATGACTGGTTTTTAGTGGGTTGGAGCCCCACACTACCGGCCCACTGTTGCAGTGAGCTTTCCTGCCGTGGTGTCCGTGTGTGCAAACCGCATTTTCCAGTTAGTCCCTCAAAAAAAAAAAACTAGAGTGTTCAACGGAAAATTCTGAATGACATCTAACGCAAGCTAGCAAAAGGCGAATAGGTGGAATAAAGAAAGTCATAAAAGTTGATTTGTTGTTATAACTTACGTTGAAGCTTTCACGTGCAAAATCGTAAAATTTTGCCATTACGCTCAAAAGACGACCACTCTCTGACGATAGCAAATTTAATGCCCGCCATCTTCGTACCAAAGTGATGGTGCTGCGTTACGTAGTTGCTGAGTAACTAAGCGTTTTCGACAGCCATATCGAAAACAAAGGCATGCATACTTCCTAGCATCTTGACCTGCTTTGGCACAGAAACCACTTGCGCACGTTCAGAAACACACCAGCATTTGTTTATTATAAGAAGTGCTCAAAGTTCCGTCCGTCTACCACTAAACACGTTCTCTAGCGATTGCACAGGCTCTCTTGCACTCGAGTAAATATGTTCGGTAGGCATCGCCCTAACGGCGTCAGCAGCGTTGAATATACGGTCGACCAGATCTTCACGCGATTCAACGGGGGTTTCGTAGACAACACTCTTTAGGTAGCCCCACAAAAAAGTCGAGGCTTGTTTAATCGGGGGATCGAGGTGGCCAAGCTATAGACCCGCCTCGGCCGATCTACTGATTCTCGAATGTTTCGATTAAGTATTCTCGAACCGTAGCAGAGTTGTGTGGCGGCATTCTCAGACGAACGCTTTCCAGGACACGTTCCAACAACTGGGGTAACGTATGGATCAAAAACGCACGATAGGCAGCTGCATCTAATCTGGCGGGAAGAAACACACCAGCATTTGTTTACGCTGAGCAGCTTTTGCGCGGGCTTTGCTTCGCAGTTCGCGCGGGCTTTGATTCGAAGTTATTCGCAGTTCGCACGAGTTTCTATTGGAAGTTTGCGCGGGCTTTGATTCGAAGTTATTCGAAGGACACTGGCCGATAAAGGACTGCGTCCATACCGGTACCAGCGAATTCAAACTCTGCGACCCAGTGACTATCAGCTACGTACTGAATACTGTCGACAGTTTTTGGAGAAAGTGGAAATACTGGACAGGTTCCCTGCACTTGTTCTGTTTACGGACGAGGCTTCGTTTAGCCAAGATGGTGTGTTTAATGCACACAACACTCATTGGTGGACCTACGAAAACCCGAATATGACTCGCGGGCATAACCGCCAGGATCGCTTCTCGGTGAATGTCTGGGCGGGCATGGTGGACGACTACCTTATAGGTCCCCACATACTTCCCGCAAGATTAGATGCAGCTGCCTATCGCGCGTTTTTGATTCATACTCTACCCCAATTGTTGGAAAGCGTCCCGGAAAGCGTTCGTCTGAGAATGTGGTTTCAGCATGATGGTGCGCCGCCACACAACTCTGCTACGGTTCGAGAATACCTAATCGAGACATTCGAGAATCTGTGGATCGGCCGAGGCGGGTCTATAGCTTGGCCACCTCAATCCCCCGATTAAACAAGCCTTGATATTTTTTGGTGGGGCTACCTAAAGAGTGTTGTCTACAAAACCCCCGTTGAATCGCGTGAAGATCTGGTCGACGGTATATTCAACGCTGCTGACGCCGTTAGGGCAATGTCCAACATATTTATACAAGAGAGCCTGTGCAATCGCTACAGAACGTGCTTAGTGGTAGGCGGACGGAACTTTGAAAATGACGGGCATTAAATTTGCTATCGTCAGAGAGTGTTCGTCTTTTGAGCGTAATGGCAAAATTTTACGATTTTGCACGTGAAAGCTCTTAAGTAAGTTATAACAACAAATCAGCTTTTTATGACTTCCTTTATTCCACCTATTCGCCTTTTGCTAGCTTGCATTAGATGTCATTCAGATTATGCAGAATTTTAACCGCCTAACACACTAGTATGATCGGTTGCTTCATGCGTTGACTGGTTCTCCCGCAAACCTAGATTTGAAACATGATTTGTACAACTATGTAGAAGAAAATAAGGCAGAATAACGACTTTTATCAATGCCATCTTCACTCGTAAACGAAACGTTTCCGCGTCCTTCCTCCATAGGGAAAAAATATTTTCTTGCCGAGTTCTATCAAACCTCGAAAGAAGTACATTTTGATACGAATGACCCTTTGTATATATGCATACCTACGAACGTTCGATATATGATTGGATAATGAGATTTGAATATTCACGTTTGGTAAGCGTTTCGCAATGAAAAGGCGTTCTTCTATAGACTGACATGTTTATTGGTTTCCGTGTTCGAGGTAGCTAATCTGATTGCCTGTCGCAGACCTCCATATCTGCGGAAGAGATCCTAAAATCAAAGTTTGAAGACTCTGGCAATGTATATATATATATATATATATATATATATATATATATATATATATATATACACAACTTCTTTGGAGGTTTACGTGTAATGCATTTCACGAAAAGTCCGGTTCCATTAAACACTGGACAGTTTGGGCAAGTCAGTGCAAATTGACTTGCCCTACTACACCCTAAAAACACACGTTGCACAGCGCAAGTGGCTCGAAATTTGCTAAATGACGCAATAAGGAGAATCTCCAAGGCTTGAGCGTGTAGATTGTGGCATCGTTCTTGTCCGTGTGATGGAAAACGAAATAGCACTCTGCGCTGCTCTAAAGCCGCAGATAAACGAATGGAAAATTCCAGATTTTAACCCCCGTACCCTAATACTAGATTCACATTTTCCTCCCTAAAATTGCACTCCTGTGTTGTTTCCTCTATTTACTGTCTTGTAAAATGTTGTTGCCAGGATTCAGGCATCTTTTCGAAGGTTCCTTGATGTAGCTCGCATAAAGGATGGAAAGCCATTTAATGACCGGTACTATCACTTTCTTCGGTTCTACCTTGCGTGTCTCTTCTATGGTCCGTCCGAAAAATCGAATTACTCAACAGAAGAACATAGAGATATTGAAAAAATGTAAAAGGGTAACTCTCGACGAGCATGCTGGCGAGTTCGTCATGCAGCTTACGGTGCACATAGGCGGCCTTGTGAGAACGAAAATGTACAAGAGTTTCACAGGTCAGATGCAAAAGCTCAAGTCTATGAACAATCAGAAGCGGGTAGACTTAAGTTGGGCATTCAATATCATGCAGCGTGATTGTGTATGGAAACGTATCATTTCCGACGAAGCTCAATTCTATCCGAATGGTGTGACTAAATAAGATTGTCGCTTTTTGGGCCACCGAGGATTCTCACGTGATTCTCGACAAGCCGTTACATATGCCACGTGTGACAGCTTGGTACGGCTTCTGGTCCAAACAAATTATTGATCCCTATTTTGTTCACCGTACTGTGAATGGCGAGCGTTAACTCAGCACGAATATACACACAATTATATTTTATCAATTTTTACGAAATCGATGCGAGTCAACTCGAGTTCCAACAAGATAGCGCCACAACCCACACAGCCGGCGAGACAATTATGGTTTTGAGGATGAGGCGTCCCGGGAGGGTAGCGGAGACATTCACTGACCCTTAAGATCTTAAAACCCAAAAGGATATCACCTCGCCGATATTGTCCATCATACGCAATGGCCAGAAATCGTTTTTAATATACAGTGCAGACTTTTGT
>QVRM01004795.1:130000-148296 GCA_003439945.1 Dermanyssus gallinae
CGTTCAACTATTATTATCTATATGGTATGGCTGCCTTGGTCCACGCTAGCGTATCTACTTTCTCTTAATCTCAAACTCCACTTTAAAGGACGCAAAGCTAACGACGATATTCGTCACAGTGGCATTCGTTACAAAATTATGATGATGATGATGATGATTATTATTATTATTATTATTATTATTATTATTATTATTATTATTATTATTATTATTATTATTATTATTATTATTATTACTATTTTTATTATTATTATTATTATTATTATTATTATTATTATTATTATTATCATTATTACTATTGAACGTTTTTGCTCTTACCAGTTAATTTAGTGTCAACCAATGAAGCCTGTAATAGAAGCCGCGTTCCCTCTGACAGCCCATGACATAATTTGTCAGAAGCATCCTTTGCGTTGATCGCTCCGTGCGTTTTGCTTTTTGCCTTAAAAACTTCCCGGTGCCGAAACTTAGAGAACCCAATGTCTCCAAAGCAATGAGGAGAGATTGCTGCCACAATAATATTTTTATTTACAGCCATGGCAATCTTAAAACCGTTCTCTTTTTTGTAGGGCCTTCTTGCACGCTATAGGCTTAAATGGGTTCTTTGAAGTCATGCTAATATAATGCCGAGCCTGTGGGTTGGGGAGGAATCCGGGCTCAGTGGGTTTGTGAGCCTCATATTGGTCATGCAGGTTGCTAGTGACTCATATGCATCATGCATTCGCAAAGCCTCCCAGAAAAAAGTTCTAATTGAAATGTCCTTTCTTCTAAGGGCGCCACTTGTGAATGGAAACGTCCAACGACCTCATGGACATGGGGGATTTCGATCTGATCAAGGTTTAAGGCGGCCAGTTCTTGACAAAGCTCTAAACGTTCCTAGCAACTGGGTGGGGAGCATTTGTGTTTGATCCGCAGTTCGGACCCGGGTGGCGTGATAACGTCTAAGGACGGCAGGGCGCGGGTGGCAGAGCAAATATTACCCTCTGCTAGTTTTGATCTTCTCTTGACGTGCACTATTTTCTTCTCTAATTACGTGACGTGTCTTGTCGGAGGTCTATTTTGAGTTACAATATTCTTAATTACTTTAGCCAGCCTCGCTTTTTGAACCCTTTGACGAGGTAATACACGCATCAGCGACAGGAGAATCATGACATGTTCCAGTTCGTATAATAATAATAATAATAATAATAATAATAATAATAATAATAATAATAATTATTATTATTATTATTATTATTATTATTACGGTATCGCTACGAAGGCAGTCGGCCTTTTTCCGCCTCATCCGCGCACGTGTCAATCCATCAGTCCGAATCTATCCATTACTACTATCCAGCCTCTCGTTCGGTGTCTACTCGATGGGCGTAGAAGTGGACGCTCGAACGCCACAATCCGCCACACGTCGCCATTTGCACTGTGATCACTGCGGCTGGCTGCGTTACAATAATTATTGTAGACGACAGCCCACTTCAGGCCGTGATCGACGAACACTGCCAGATTAACGGCGGTGGTTAGACTACGACGCCGGGCACCGGCATTGCCAGCAATGGGGCGATTCAAAGATGGCGCTGCGGGGCGCCCGACCGCGACGAAACAAGCCAAGGTAAACCGCAATAGTTAACACTGGTTAGTGCTGGCTGGACACGCAAGCAACTATACACATTTTCAGACACACAGATGTGCCTTTACGGACAGATAGATACACACATTTTTAGGTGCCGACAACCAATCCAGCCAGTGTTAATTAAGAACACACCAAACATGATGATAGTGATGATGGGAATTTTTAACTAACAGAAAGTAAAATCTTCTAAAAGTAATGCCAATTCCAATAGGATCACCACCACCATCATTATTGATGAATTGTGTTTTGTTATTGCTGCTATCGTCTTTACTTACGCATACTGCTGAGGTAGATTCAAGATCTAAGGGCCAAACAATCGTAAATTGTTTTTGTGGTTTTCAATTGAGGCAGCGTCAGTGCCGTCAGAGTGGACACTTGGCCACGATCAGACAAAAAACAAGAAGCACAGATGTCTCGATAAAGGGGATAACGCATTAACATCCATCTCATATATATATATATATATATAATATTAAAATAATATATATATATATATATATATATATATATATATATATATATATATATATATATATATATATATATATATATATATATATACTACCACTATGCGGTTTTTTTTTCCGTCAAATGGCATTACAAGCTGGCTTGTAGATAACTTTATTCAACGTTAGATGATCATTTAATCGCGTACTTCTTCATTTTGTTCCGCTGTCCGTCATCAACTATTCTGGTTAATAAATGATAACATGCGCATGAATGTTGACACACATACATGAAGGTTGCTCAGCAGGTTCCAGTGCTGGTGTTTGTACACGAAAATTATTTATCCAATATTCAAAATGATTTAAACCCTTTTAAAACAGTCTTTCGTCAATTGCATGCACCAATGCCACCTTATTCCATTAATCAAAACGTTAAACATTACATGAAACCTTAGAATTGTCCTACATTTTGGGTAACATTTTAGTCCTAACCAGTATGTCAATTTTTTTTTATTTAAGTACTTGTTTCCGGCTACAGGTAACTTTTTTAAGGCTAGACCGAATCTTCTACCTAGAACCTTAACTATTTTAGGTCAGTCAAAAACGTCATATTAAAGTGGCATGTAGGTAAAATGATAAATGATATGAATAAAGGTCGGCTACTGTGCACTATCTAGCGTGGACGTCGACCATATCATTCACCAACGAGAGATGCACAAACAACGCCTATACGCTCATCAACTTGAAGACCACGCTGTAATAGCGTTCGGCCTCGAGTCATTCGGTCTTTAAGGTAAGGATGCACTCATACTGACAAAAAAAGCTTGGCAAGAGTCTCTATGCGGTCACACCGGAGTTAAGGTCAGCTGCGTTCCTCCGGCAGAGGGTCTCATTGGAACTACAGGGATGCAACGTCAAGATAATGTGTGAGATAAGTAAGTGGCCACCGAAACGTGGCATTAATAATGCAAGCAATATTGTAAATATTTTATAATTAGTACATTAGCAATTATGATACCTGTACAAATTAATAATCAACCTTTGTTAAGAATTTTTATTATTTTGGAGGATCATATTAGCTTCGGTATCTAATGATTGAAAGTGTTATTAATGATTGAAAGCTTAGATATTCTCCCTAGCGCTCGTCGGTGCTTCCATTCTCTAGGCCAGATCCCGTATGAATTTGGCTGCCCCACTACTGATGGGTTCTAGTGTTGTCATAGTTACCGTTACGAAGTGAAGGCTGTTTTTGAGGTCTGCGTCTCTCTCCTTAGGTGGCATGCTCTTCGACCTCTCCTGTGCCGACATAATTATGGCTAAGGTACGAGGGAGGTACGGTGCAGTAATCCATGTTAAGCACTTGCCGTGAGACCACAATGGTATGGTCACGTTATCAAGTCTCGTGTCGTTGTCCCGTCCGAGGCTCCGTGGTTCAAGTTTATTTGTTGTCAATTAATTCTATGTGCCGTGAAAATCTTCCATAGCTTCTTCAACAGCATGGGTGAAGACCGTAAGTATCGACCTCATTTCCCCATGCTGAGCAGGGAAAGGTTTTGCATCTTGGAGCTCCTACCCTGATGCAACATGGGAAAGTGGTTGGATCCAGCATTATTATTATTAGAAGTGCATGGCCTTTATAGCATGAGGGCTTTCTTTCGTAGCGGAGGTGGGCATCGCACCTTGCCTCAATGATGACCGTGTGCTACTTACGTTATTGTAGACGATCCGCGTCTACTTCTATCTACACTTTCTTATTGTTCAGTTACCTGGTAAGTCATTAATTCGTTTATTCATTTTACAGATAAATACCTGTAATTTAATTGTCGATTGACGGACATAAGTCCACGTTCAATCAATCATATTTATTTTACTCAAATAGAGTTTGTTCAAGATAGTTCATAAACTCACGTTCGTTCACCGTTTGCTTCTGCGAACGGCGTCAACAGTAAAGACAAAAGAAAACAAGTCAATCACTAGATCCAATAATTGGTCGCTCAGCTCGAAGCCCAGCCCCGGCACGTTTTGATCAGCATTGGCGCACAAGCGTGCACGCACATTGATTGTAATTTCAACTTAAAGATATTTGTCATAATGTGGAGAGTCGGTTCCAGCGCACAATTCTCCTGGAGAAAAAATATTTGTAGACGCAACACATTATGTACGAATGAAATGCCCACATTTAAGATTATCATTTACACAAGTAAAGAGTGAACTTTAGAATTTTGATGCCACTTTAAAATGGCGCACGGTGTGCGTATCAGGGATCCTTTAATAGATGAACTTTTTTGCAGTGACTAATCGCTAGTAAAGCACAGATTTCTCCACGCCGTTTCGTCGCCTAGAGAGAAAGCCAACAGCGGTTTGAAGCATCTGGCATTTTTTAAAACAGTCGGGGCTACAATGTATTTTATTATTGTAATATTTATGATGATAAAGCATCTAGACGAGACAAAATTCAGATGGCTCTTGGCCGAACGACGGTTGAGCTCTCGAAGATCACCGTCGGCTCTCATACGACGTGCGGCTATGGGACAATTTATTAAGTGCATGATTTATTTGCGGTTTAATGCCAAATGGCAGCCTAAACAAACCTGCCTCTACTACTAAAAAACATTTTAGGTGGTAATAAACAGGCAATGTAGTAATTTTAATAACCAAGAACTGGTTTATACCGATACTTCATAGGTATCACATGAAAGCTTGAGACAACGGAATTGCTCTTTTGCAACGCTGAAAGTGATATAGATCACACAGTTTACATAGGCACTCTGGAGGTCACAAAGTTTGCATACGCGCTCCAGAAAGATTTTGTGAAACTTCTCGCTCACACAGATCTTCAGGTGAAAGCCATAGACGGCAAATCTGGTGACTAGACGTCGTTATCATAGCTGCAGTCTTTCCACGACTCCGACGTTATTGCCTTTGTTTCATGGAACAGCGAGTCGATGTCGGCCATCTTGCTTTTTCAATCGGAGATGTGTTCTCCGAAGGCTGTCGTCTTGGGTAGGTTGTACATTCTCTGCAAGTTATCATATAATAACGGCGACGAGGCCAATAAGTACATTAACCTATTCAGACTAGTGCAGTGGTAATTTAATACTCTTTTTAAGAAACTGGCCTTGATTTAGTTAAACGCTTTTAAGTTCAGCCAGGAGTGATGAGGCCAAATCACCTGAACACCGTAGGATGTAATGATTGCAATCTTCAGGTTAAACAAACTAACAGCAATCTCCATCGACAGCCTGTATGGGTCCTTTTCGGGCTTGATCCTCAACATGCTTGGAGCCCCTGCGCCGCGTGATGAAAACGCGACATCCAGGTAGAGAAAATAGGGAACTCAGTCACCTCCGAGTCGTTAAAAGGACGAGAGGGCCTGCCGAGCTTCCTGGACTTCTTCGTTCCTAGCTGAAAATAGTATAGGTGCGCCGCTCGGAACGGTTGCCGGCGAACGTTTTACGGAAGTGCTCGTCTAACTTCTCTGGCTGCATTGGACATACAGTGGCGCGACTCTATCGGTACGCAACCACTTTTGTGGTGATTGACGTGCCTCAACCAGTAGTTTTCGCCCACTTTGCTCTGCATGCTCTTTTATAGTTCTCTTCATGCTCTTTCATATCGCTTTCTGAAAGTGGCTTAATCGACTAGTGTAAAGGGGCATTATATCAGGCCCTATACAGACTAGGATGTATGCTTGCACTATGTAGTGCTTGCAGGAGCAACACTGCTGATTATGGGGCATAACTACTACGAGCTCGTTTTGGTTGGGTGCTACCGGTAATGACGCTACGCTGCTGTGAAAAGTTTGCGAGTCAAATGAGATATCCAATCGTAACCGGCAAATGCCACTTTATACCACTCTACAGGGTTTCCCTTTGTATTCCTCCATAGTTTGCATTACGCTGATTGACATTTGTAGCAAATATATTTACTGTCGGCTGTCCTTGCGATGCGATAAGTCTCGAGTCATCAGCTGTAGATACAACCCACATGCACCGAGTTTAAGGATGGCGCTGTGCTTGGGTATAAGTTTCCCCAACTCTACGCCATTAGTTTCTCCAGCAGAGCTCCTGTATCCTCCGATCCGTCCGGAGTACACAATGTCCTCATTGTAGCAGGTTTGGATTCCAGTAAGTGTAAAGTTATATATGACAGTAACTTATCCACTTGTTGTACTTGGTCCTTCTGACTAGACACCCAGACATTCCGCTACACGCCAATCGGGAATGACCGTGGGCTCGGTGGCCCAGGTCTCGGTAATAACTAGTACATCGAATTGCTCCGTTAAGGGAAGTAATCGTAAACTCGATTTGATACCCTCACAGTTACACTGAAAGATTCGAATTGACGACTTTTCGTCTTGACTATATTGTGGTGGTTTCTTTGATGCTGGCAATGTTCGCATTTATAGAGGCAGTTGCTTAAGGGTGATAGGCTTGACAAACATGATAGGAAAACAAATCTTTATTTATACTGAATTTAAATGTATCGAAATATTGGAGCACCGCCGGTCTATTTATGAAAAGCTTTAAACAGACCACGTTAAATATATAAATTTAATGTTTGATTGCTTTTTTAGTGGCCATACACCGACGCCATAGCAACACATAACCAATTGAATGCCCGCGAACATTTTGACACATTCTAGCACGGATTTGTGTTTCTACGCTCTACGTTGGGTCTTGCACATAAACGCCAACAAGAACACTTTGGTGTATACATATTTATTTTCCATATAATACATTAAGTATATGTTACAAGGACTTTGGTTGTGTACTTCTTTCGACTAGAAGAGTGCTTTTGATGGGGCCGATCATAAACTTGTTGTTGACAAAATGAAAGCGCTTCAGGCACCTGTAAATGGAAATTTGTCGGTTTGCGTGAAATGAGGGGAAGCTTTTCGTGAGCCACGAGTAGAGTCATCAGGCGTCCCGCAGAGAAGCTATGTCTCTCCACTGATATATACAATATTTGTTTTAGAAAAACTCGTATTTTCTGTCGAGTGTTAAATAACTTGTTCACGCTGACGACCTAAATAGATGTTCTCTCTCGGGCTCTCCTTCTTCTGTTTTCGGTGGAATCAGCCGCTGGTTCAGCGAAAACGGGCTGGTGCTCTCCGTTCCGCAATGTTTATTCGAAACACGGCTCTTCCGATCTAG
Source organism: Dermanyssus gallinae (assembly GCA_003439945.1). Classification (NCBI taxonomy): domain Eukaryota; kingdom Metazoa; phylum Arthropoda; class Arachnida; order Mesostigmata; family Dermanyssidae; genus Dermanyssus; species Dermanyssus gallinae. The sequence goes on from QVRM01004795.1 coordinate 137,224, forward strand.
ACTATCAGCTCAACGGGGCAACACTGCCTACCGCAAATATTACACGGAGCCTAATTGTGTTAATGTCGATAGATCTAAGATCCTCTGCACATAATATTAGAGATCTAGTCAAATCTATTTATGTATATGCAAACATTCTATTTCGCTGTTTTGTAGCGTTGCTTCAAACCACATCGCCACCAAATGTAACGTTGGTGTGTTACGCCAAGTTAGCTTGGGGATGTTGACTCATCCGGACGGGTACTGCAGCCCGAGGGACTCAAGAACGATGAATGACGACACGCACCATAAGGTCTAATGCAAACCACAGCCGAACGAATGGTTCTTCTGCTTTATTGGTTCACGAGGCACCGCGGCGTGCTGACACCCCCGGGGTGACAAAACCCGCTCTCAAATCGGTCGAAATGTACAGCAGTTTGTGTCTCTTTCGTATAGAAATACAGGTTAAGTGACTGTTTGACTGGAACTGCCAATCATAGGTCGACCCTCTTCCGATGTCGGCCGATGATTGTTTGGACGCCGGAGGACGTTGGGGTTTCGGCGCGAACGGCTGTGGCTGCTCTCTGCTGGCTGGAGAGACAAGTCTTGTTCGGTTGAGACATGTATCGGTCGGAGAACGTTGAGATTTTGGCGCGGGCGCTTAGACGTTGGACGTGGTCGCTTAGGACTTGAATTGCCATGATGCGTATACAGTAGGTGGACTTCGTCACACTGCGGATGTGCTTTGCATTTGGCCATACGCTGTGTATCGTCATTCATCGTCCCTCGGGCTGGAGTACTCGTCCGGATGAATCTACATCCCCAAGCTGACTTGGCGTAACGCAGCAACGTTACATTTGGGGGCGATGCGGTTTGAAGCAATGTTACATTTCGTATGCTCGTCTGTATAAATAAATTGTGTTATCCAAAGCGCTATATCGCTTACCCATCTAAACTCCGCATTTGTGCAAACACATAGGTATGATTAAGGGTGTTCAGAGAAGATTGCTGAATAGGTCCTGTAGAAGATGTGATATCGAGTCGAATGCTGTTAACCTTCCATTGCTGTTAATTATATTTAAAAACAACGACATACAGGTACTATCATAGCTTGCGAGTTCAAATCTTATTGACCGCTTCTTTATATGCGAATGAACAATCGTAGAAGCTACACTAATAACGTATAACAATCATTGAAATCATCAATAATATATTTGCTTAGCATTTAGCCAGATAACCGCACAACAAGGCGGCTTCCCTGCATTCCAGCCGTCTCCCACCTTTTATTCTGTAAATAGAGACATGTTTTATTATTATGTTTATATCTAACTTACCGACTGACCCATGAATATATATATATATATATATATATATATATATATATATAACTGACCGTAGACCTATAACATGATTTTTCGTGTAACCAACGTAGTAATTTAACCGCCTTTAGCAGTGTGCATATATGTATGCATGTTCACCAATGCTTGCCTTTGTCAGAAACGCGTATTTTTGCACATACAACCAACCGTATCGTTTCAAGCAGGATAATTAGAAAAGAAAGGTCGACATCAAAGTAGGCGAACAATGCACAAAACATTTCAATGTAATAGCTGTTTCATATGCCCAACCCCTGACCTCAAACCTTTGCTTTGATGAAAATAATGATTTGTCAGTATATCTATTACTGATTACTAACGTATATATATATATATATACCTCTTTTAATATTTATTTATCTGACATTGGCTCGAAAGGAGATACTACCCTTCGTCAGTTAAAAGACGATGACCCGACCGCAATAAACATAGAACGTTGTACTGGAAAATGGTTTCAAAGTTATAATTTCCTAATCTGCAATAAATGTTTGCAAATTCAAATATCATATGAAGTAAACCATTTCCATGGGCTTTAACAAAACAAAACTACTATCTTAAATATATATATATATATATATATATGTATATATATATATATATATATATATATATATATATATATAGCACATTCTTCTTCTGGAGCACATTCTTACACGACGAAGTATATCGTGGCTTGCTAGCGAGCGCTGTCGATGACACCACAAGGGCTCGCCTTCGAGCGGTCGCTGCTAAAGGATCTGGGGCCTGGCTGCATGCGCTTCCGAGTGCCCCACTAGGCACCCTCCTGGACAACGAGACGACCCGAATCGGGGCAGGTCTTCGCCTCGGCTGTGACCTTGTGTCCCCTCATCAATGTAAATGCGGCCACCCCGTCGACAAATTAGCCCATCACGGGTTATCGTGCATTATGAGTGCGGGAAGGCGTGCCAGGCATGCCGGCATTAACGACATCTTCGGCCGAGCGCTTCGATCAAGTGGATTCCCCTGCATTTTAGAGCCCCAGGGCCTTTCCACCGACGATGGGAAGCGCCCGGATGGGATGACTCTTACCCCCTTTAGTAGGGGCAGGATGCTCGTCTGGGACGCCACTGTCACCGACTCATTAGCACCTTCAATGGTCGGTGGCGGGGCGATCTCAGCAGGCCACGCTGGTAATCTAGCCGAGGCAAGGAAGCTCGCAAAGTACGCCTCAATAGGTTACCCACATGAGTTTCAACCCCTAGCATTCGAAACCTTGGGCGGGTCCTGGCAACTTGACTCGCAAGCTCCTCCACAGAGTCGGTGAGCAGCTGAACCTTGCAACTGGAGACAAAAGATCTGCGGCTTTCTTAAGACAGCGCCTCGACCTTGACGTCCAACGCGGGAACGCGGCATCCGTCCGGGGCACGCTGCTGAAGTGGTCCCAACCGACTCTATACGAGATAGAGTAATATTGCCTGTGCACACGTTCTCGGGAGACAATTGTAGCTCCATCTTTATTCCTTAATAAACGATAATATATATAAAAAAAAAAAAAAACTATATATATATATATATATATATATATATTCGAGTTCAATCGCGATGACCTTGTCACCGCTACAATACTAATTGTACGATAAAAGATTACGCTTTCGAGAAAGGTATGAGTGGAAATCCCCGAACTTAAGTAGCGTATTGCTCAAGTGAAAAACCTCCTTGAAAAGTCTGGTAGTTTTAGCAGAGCTGATTAGTTTTATTTGCTAATAGATAAAGCTTGTCTACTCCGTAGCTGGTGAAATTCATTGCAGAACGTTGAAATATGCTCTTAAGGTTATTTAAGTGTGTGTTTTTGTAGTCAAATCTGCAGGCCGACGCTAAGAGTCCCGTACTATCTAGTAATGTTGGCCGAGCTGCGCGTACGTTTCATTTGAACGTCAAAAAGATTCGAGCATTCAAAAGCGTCTTATACGCAAGGCGTAAATTAAGTTTGTTTAGTTCATCATTCGATTGGCTGTAGAGATACGTTGGCTTAACTTGACAACACACAGTCAGTTCTAAGGGTGTTCCTCAAATTCCGTAGCACACAAGCATGTAAAAACGCCCTAAAGCACAATACCCACAGAAATGTGCGACACATACCCCTATACTAAAATAGTTTGGATTTAGACATATGTGGTGGTCGTATCTGTTGAGCTCGTTTCTATTTTTCTGTTTGGAAAATTTGATCTTAATACCATATTTATAATTATACGTTAATAATAAATTTTACTTTACCAAGCATCATTTTTGATGATGAACTCTCAGTTGCATCACCAAACAAGTAGCTATACGCGACAATCATGAACGGTGGTTCTCCCAGCGTCAGATTTTCAATCAGCGTTCGCTCGTTACACAGCACGGCTAAAATGTTACCGAGACGTGACATAATAAGCCTTTTCTCAAAATAGTGCGACTAAATTTTGTGTAAATTCAAATTCTCGTGTGTTTTCAGAATTGGAGATTGACAAGAAAAGAATAAATAAAATGATTTTGAGACGTTATGTTTTCACATCCGTATCTATGTCTACGTCACGCAGGTCACATAGCTGCTACATCATCGCCATTGGGCTTGGGCTCATAGTCCGTGGCGGCGTACTTTTATGACGACTATATTGTGGTCTCACTGAGATAAGTGTGACGGCGTTTTTTGACGGCGATTGACTTGTATGACCCGGTCATCACTTTCATCACGTTACAGAGGGCCTATAAATTAACAAGGGCTTGCCTAACAATTTTGAGAATTGCGTTACGTATAGGATAGAAAGGAAGGGACGAGCGGAATTCCCCTCGGCCACGGCCGTGTTCTAAGTTACCGTTTCTTGTATGTCGTAGTCATCAATTTTTGTATTCTATGAATGCTATAGTGCTTGCGATGCGCAGAACGACCGACAGAGGGGCCGAGAACATAATTCCGGTCTTGTGGATAAAGTCACGTCAACTGAACGGCATAGATTCCAGCTAAAACACGTTGTTCTCGTACTCTTATCGAGGATGCTCAGTCCAAGCTAACAGGCTCTGAATATGGCTTGCCTGTTACCTTGTTTCGTTAGGCCGCAACAAGAAAATCGCCTCTAGTTATTATATGTTCGTTCTATAGTGCATATATTATATAGTGCATGTATATGCATACTGTTTGTACACGATGCCATGTACCACTTGATCTACTTTTTGCCGTGTGCACTGCATTATCCTAATAAGACCGTAGTCAATCAGTTCAAACACCTATGCGATTTTGTAACTAAGGTAGGCGTTTGCTGCGGTTCATATTCGTATATTGACGCGCCGGTGGTATTATCTCATATTTATCTCTTCTCATGGAACACCTTTTTCTATGAGAGAGTGTCCTGAACACATTTTGCGTGTAGTTTTCCCATTTTGTATGCCAGTGTACCGCTTCTAACATTGACTCGCGTGAAACGTCGTTTAAAACCTTTGGAACGGAGAAGAATTCGCCGGATGCCAAGTCGGGTGAATAATCTGGGTGCTTCACCAGCGTGACTCCAGATACGGCGAAACGAGCTTCAGTGTTTTTAGTGTCACGTTGTCGTGGCGGAGAAATTTACTCCTGGAAAGGAAAAAGGAGTCATCACATTGCCAGTGAATCGTTGGCGCTTCATCTTTGTGAACGAAGGCGCTTCAACCTTTGACAACTACGAGCTCTAGTACTTGAGTAAAGAGTCACAAAAATGTAGCCAAGTCTTGATAACAAAGAACATGGACTGTTCTCGAATTGTATCAGAAATTCTCGAGCCAGAAATACCCGCGTCCCTTTTCTGCCCTGTAGTAAATCACGAGATACCCATTGAACCGATTTTTTTGGAGTCCTGGGGGGTTGTTCTGGATCCTATGGAGGCATTTGGCATCTAACACAAAAATCGTCTTTAGTGATGCATACATGCGAAACTACGCTACGACGAATGCTTTTTTAAATTACCAGTTCTACGTGTAGAACACCAAATACATCAAATAGGACCTAGTTAAGTGACGACGTGATCTAGGAAGCCAGTGCCCTAGTTATGGTTGTCATGCTACCGGCCACACATCATGTCTCGCCGCTTCCACCCCTGTTGTTGATCGAATTTTTTTGAGCAATGCTCACAAAGAATAGATGAAACCCTATATATCTCAATATGTCTGGTTCTCGGTGCACTGAATGCACGAGCCTTACGGCGATTCTAAGTTTCAAAATAAGTAATTATTGATAACAGATGTTTGTAATATCCGTAGTCTTAATAGCATATCAGCTGTTTTTCTTAACAACAGTTGTCTGTGTTCATCGAGTTGACCGAGTGTATATATATGTTTATATATATATATGTAATCACCCGTCGGCCATCCGTCAACCATTCATCCGAGTGAGTTTTGATTCAGCCAACGAAGAGGGTTTGCCAGCGGCTGCCGGCCGAATCGCGTGACCACCGTAGGTGACGCGGTTGCAGAGCTGCGTCGAGCTTAGAGTGCGTAGGCAGCTGCATACCGATACTAGCAACGGGACAATCAGCAAGATTGTTGTCACTATTACAACTGTCAATACTAGACCTATACCTATTCCTACGGATGCTCGCTTCTGCTCCTCGAAAGCCTCATCATCAGCAAAATGTAGGGAGAAGAGGTCAATTTTCCCAACTTGACCTCCCCGAACACGACAGTTGGTAGTCCTCAGCCAAAAGCAAAGGATGCAGGCGCGTTGTAAGAGCGCCACCCCTACACTCGCAACCCCCTGTCCCCTCGCCTCAGCACTCACTGGAGCTTGTTTTTGAGTAGATTATTTTGCTCCTGCTAATGCAGCAAGAGCATTAGCATCAACAACAGTAACAACAACAGCATCATCAACAACAACATAGCCCCACTATTGTTGGTGACGGGGTGGGGCGCGCGTCGGCGAGGAATAAACATCAAACTCAACCTGGTGTTGTGTAGCAGCACATCTTTTTTTCATTGTAGTCGATCGACCACCGTACATCGATATACGACGGATCGATACGATACGCTAGCGCAGTAGCACTGCTAGCTTACCTTTTGGGCATACCACTTCGACGCCGCCTCGATTCAGTACGCAGACGACGTTCCCATGCTGCGCTCTCCCCACCACATTGTATATATATATATATATATATATATATATATATATATATATATATATATATACATATATATAAATATATGTATATGTGTATATATATATATATATATACATATTATTTTGATTTTGAGCTTATGTTAGCGACTAGCGCGTATTCATTGCCTTAGAATGATCGCATTTCGACGCGGATAGCGATCATTGCCGACCGCAGCAGCAGCAGTAGCAGCAGAAACATCCAAGCAAACATCATACGCAAGCGCACGCACGTAATGTCACCGCTGAAGATCGACGAAGCATACGAACAACAAACGAGTCCGTCCCACCCGCGAAAAGTTCGCGGATGTCGCGATGGGTGGCCGATATGTCGACAGAGAAAGTCCGTCCAGATCTGTTTGCTTGCGGGCGGCCGGCACGATGGATGGATGGATCTGTGAGCGCCATTCTCACATTGCGGCCGGCTATTTTCAGCGGCTGCTGCTGCTGCTGTTGTTGTTGCTGCTGCAGTTGGCATGGATGGCCATCGGATGCCGGCTGCCGTTGTAACGATGGGCGGTAGCTGCTGTATCTGCTGTAACTGTTTGTGGGCTTGTTCTGTTATCACAATCAGCAACAACAGCAACAACATTAACAGCAACAGCAAAAACAACAACGACAACAACAACAATCCCCAGAGACGTTTATGAACGAAACAACAGCAACTTTTACTGTTGCTTTCCTAATGCTACTGCAACATTTGCTTTTTTCTTGTTGTTTTTCTTGATGTTTGTTTATTCACCATTATTGGTAGATTCTCACAATATTTACGGGCTATTCCGCTCAAGTACGTCAATTACAGCAGCTGTTAATGAGCTGGTGTTCAGTTCTATACATTTCATTACGTGATATCGGTCGATCTCAATTTCACCACAATATTTACAAACACATTCGTTGATTTGGAAACATTTTCCCTTTAGGCAGAGGTATTGGTGGTATCCGTGCCAAGTTATTTTGCAAATTATTGCTCTGTTCTGTTGCAGATCTTTTTTTCATCTGTTGCTAAGAAAAGCGGGTCCATCTGTAAAATTCTTGATTACAAAGTTCCAGTTTTGCCGTTCTCTGTGTTCCTTGTATGCCTCAAGCGCTTCGGGATTAAATTGGTAATTACGGTGCTCTAGGTCTTTTATTATTGTGGACTCATTGCACATTTGCAGCACCAGCGTAGACGAGGCAGTTTTTGATAAGCCAAGCGCTCTTTTAAGAGACATAGTTTTAATCTTGTCGATATTCTTGAGGTTGTCTAATGTTAACTTGGAGGATATAGGTCTGAGGCAATATGATACTGTGGAAAAGATCTTGAGCTTAAATATAGTGAGTACAGTCTTAAGGTCAACTTGCCGGAGATCCTTCAACATCGTGGTTAAGGACACCGACTTTACTCTAATTTCTTCAATATGTCTTGTAAAACACAGTTTGGGCGTCAGTGTTACTCCCAAATATCTGAAGTTGTTGACCAACTCTAGTGCATGCCCACTTATCTTTATGTTATAGTCATCTTGAGCATATGCTCCTCCTCTGCTAAAACGCATCACGTTTGTTTTCGACACGTTGATGTTCAGCTTATTTTCGCAACACCATCGTGCAGTCTCATTCAAGTAAAATTGGAGGTGCTGTCTCGATTTTCCCATAATAACTAAGTCGTCTGCATAAAACACGTGGTGAGCTTTTACTTCTCGGGGGCACTTTCCAAGACCAGCTGCGTACAGTATGAATAAAAATGGGATGTTGTTTTTATTGAGTTTTATTTACCATAAATTTAACCCTATCTGCAGACTTTAAGCAAGATCGCATCGAAATGGTACTCGTTTGCCAAATTGCAACGCCTATGTCCGGATCTCCGCGATCTACGTTGCATCCCTTCGATATTGACCACAATAATAAACGAAATGAGAACAGCATTATCAACAGCAGCCGGTAAAACAAAATTGACATGAATGTATTTTTATTTTTCCAAATGTTCGGTTATTATTATTATTATTTCACTGAATCATAATTTTTGAAGCTATAACGACAATAAGAATACCACATAGAACGCCGAAAATGGTCATGGCAGAAACAACAAAACACCAGCAGCAGCAGCAGCAACAACAACAGTAGCAACAAGAGCAACAACAATAACAACACATGCTGCTTCTGCTTGATAAGGTTATACCCGGAGCTGTTGTCGAATCGACTACAAAGTGTAGTAATGTAAGCTAAAGTAGCGGCAGCAGCAGCAACAACAATTCGAATGCACTACCAGTGGCTTAATGAGTAGTAGTAGTTCATTAATGAGCTCCGCCTACCGTACGCAGAAGCAACGATCGTATCAACGAAGTCGACGATGAGCAATCGGACTGGATCATCAGTTGGACGTCGGCGGACGTGCAGTGCTTGCAAATCTGTGTACGGAGAGAGAGAGAGAGATAGAGATACAGATAGAGAGAGAGCGCGCGCGAGAAAGAAAGAAAGCGCGAGAGAGAAGAAAAACATCGAGATCGCCATAACGATCTGCCGTACCCTTTATTTGTAGGCGTTTTTTTGCTACACGAGAATAATAGAGCAGAGCTCCAGCTGCTAGGAGCGGCTCTGAGCACCATCTGTATGGCTAGTGTAGACGCGCACGTGTGAGACGAACAGCTGGCATCGGACCGGCCTGTGACGCCACACAGAACGCTCAAATGCAATATTACATTTACTGAGAGAAACAATAATACATTTAGAGAGACTCTAGAAGATGATTCAGAAGGAGAAACGCAGACAACATTTCCGGGCCAACGGCCAAGAGAACGGCAAACGGAAAATAAGAAACTAGCCTCAACAGGACGCAACCCCAGCGACCCGAGAAGAAAGCCGAGTGGAAAGCAGATGGAAAACGAGAGAGTGAAAAAGATGGAAATTGCGAAAATGGACATCGGTCGTACGAAGTGCACGGCAGTAGCTGTGCTGTTACGTCGATCTGTATTTGTGGCCGTGACGCCGTCCAAAGGTGAAGACAGTAGGGTTTGGCAATTAATGACTTCCCTCAGATCTATAGGCTTGTGCCCATGGATGCGTGTATATATATATATATATATATATATATATATATATATATATATCGGGTGTTCCGTATAAACTGGCGCGTTTTTACCGCAATGTTTTTAAACGTTTGGAATTATTTTGTGTAAGTTGATAGGAAACTCTCGCCTGATGAATAGTTCTACGAAATATGACTCTTGCTCACGCTGATCATCTTTTCGATGTTAAAACCGTTTGCATTTTTTTAACGCTGTCTTAATGGCAGCAGTGAACGAGTTTGCGTTAGCATGTTCATACTTGTTAGACTCTCGCTTAGTAAAGACCAATACATGGTAGTCGGATTCAAATCGGGGCTGTTCGGCAAGAGAGAACGAAGACGGCCGACCGCTTCGTGCTTGACAAAGTAGAGGAGCAAATGCCATCGAGGAAGTCAGTCGGCTTCCGTGGTTTCAGAGAGCACTTGTGTGACTTGTATGACATCGAAATTGTTCCTTGAGTGATCCTTGTGAACAAACTTGCGCTTGGTCGTTATGGCCGCGCTAAATTCACGCGCATGATTGTTGATCGAGATTAAAGGACTTTCAGAAATTCGTTATTGGATTGTGTCGATCAGTTATTAAGTTGTTGCTGTGCGCACCCTGTCGTGAATCTTCCTCTTTACTGTGTACAGAAACCTGGTTCTTCTTTTTCTGCAACCGTGTAATCGGCTGCGATTTGCTGAACTGTCACTGGATTGACACCAATGTAATTTACGATTTTAGCGCAGGTTCGTCCGGCGCAGAGAGCACGAACTATAACAACTGCTTTTCGCTTATTTTATTTCGTTAACATGTACTCGTGTTCTACTGAGCATGAGCTTTCATCTGCTACCCATCAACCGGATGTGCGAATTTCTGATATGACGAAGGTTCAGATCGAATAACGTTTTTTTGCGCAATTTGGACGAAGCACCCTATATATATATATATATATATATATACACATACATATATATGCAATCTATCGGAGTCGAAGTCGCCTTTTTGTTACTACTAAACCTGTTGCACTTACGGAGGACATTAACAACATGTTTGCATGGCGCACACTGTGACTATGTATATTTTTCTGTTTCACTGTTTTTTGTCATGACTAGTTATAGTCCACTCCAGTACACAACAATACCCCGTAACAAGAAGCTTTTTACAACAGTGGCGGACTTTATCGTCAATTAACTAAAAGCGGTAGAATCGAAGGGCACACAGAATGGTTGAAGAACACATACAAATGAAGAATCCCTAGGTTATGCTAAACGACGCCAATATCAGCAGGATGCTTTAGACCACGGCAATTGCCTTAAGATCTAGCAAGTGCCGGCAGGAAATTCTTATGAAAAAGCCTCGAGCTGCAGGAGAAAAGGGTGGCAACTGAATTAGGATGTCTAACATTAGATCTCAGCGCATTGTACAAACAGGCCTAAACCAAGGACCTAACCCGTCATCTCACGCAGGTGTTGACGAGGATGCTTCCATCAATGTCAGCCTATTTTAACAGGATTAGGAACGCGTCCAATTAAAGCGGCGTGTTCTATAACACCGGCAAGGATAAGGAAACATACAGTGC
>QVRM01004796.1:0-43568 GCA_003439945.1 Dermanyssus gallinae
AACTCTGCTACGGTTCGAGAATACCTAAACGAAGCATTCAATAATCGGTGGATCGGCCGAGGCGGGTCTATAGCTTGGCCACCTCGCTCCCCCGATTTAACAAGCCTCGACTTTTTTTTGTGGGGCTACCTAAAGAGTGTTGTCTACGAAACCCCCGTTGAATCGCGTGAAGATCTGGTTGACCGTATATTCAACGCTGCTGACGCCGTTAGGGCAATGCCTAACATATTTACACGAGTGCAAGAGAGCCTGTGCAATCGCTACAGAACGTGTTTAGTGGTAGGCGGACGGAACTTCGAGCACTTCTTATAATAAATAAATGCTGGTGTGTTTCTGGACGTGCGCAAGTGGTTTCTGTGGTAAAGCAGGTCAAGATGCTAGGAAGTATGCATGCCTTTGCTTTTGATATGGCTGTCGAAAAGCCTAGTTTCTTAGCAACTACGTAACGCAGCACCATCACTTTGGTACGAAAATGACGGGCATTAAATTTGCTATCGTCAGAGAGTGTTCGTCATTTGTGCGCAATGGCAAAATTTTTAGATTTTGCACGTGAAAGCTTCAACGTAAGTTATAACAACAAATCGACTTTTTATGATTTTTTTTATTCCACCTATTTGCTTTTTGCTAGCTTGCGTTAGGTGTCATTTAGGTTATGCAAATTTTTCCGCCGAACACACTGGTATGATCGGTTGCTTCATGCGTTGACTGGTTCTCCCGCAAACGTAGATTTTGTACAACTATGTAGGAGAAAATAAGGCAGAATAACGACTTTTCTAAATTTCATCCTCACTCCTAAACAAAACGTTTTCTTGGCTTCCGCCCATTGGAAAATTATTTTCTTGCCGAGCTCTATCAAACCTCGAAAGAAGTACAACTTTTTACGTAACACCCTGTATATATATATATATGTATATATATATATATATATATATATATATATATATATATATATATATATGTATATATATATATATATATATGTATATATATATATATATATATATATATATACACTCCGTTTCTCCACCTTTGAGCCTGCTTAAACCTGAACAACTGCAGACGGATACCCTGGCACTGAGAACCGGTAACCTTCCCAGGACTTTGGAGCTATTTCTCTTAGTGGGTGGTTCGACAAGACGAAAGAACCTTAAACATCAACCCGGACAATCATCACCCGTCCTGCTCCACGAACCTATTACAGGGCTATGATGGCTTGAGAGTCGCTCGATCGTTCGGAACCACGGCTGGCTTAGGTCTCTCTACGGCTGCTCGCGCTAACTAACGAACACAACGTTGTAGATGCTAGCCAGAGCGTACCATCACTGTGGCGTTCAACAGCAGCAGCAACAAACAGGTCAATCGACAAGGTCGTCATTTTCGCCGCCGCCGACGCCGCAGTCTACTACTGCTATTTCTTCTTCGGGGCGGGAAAGAAGAAATCCTGATCAGCGCAGGTTGCTTATCTTCATGTCTGCTGCAAACAGAGCAGAGGCCGTCCCGGGTCGTAATCAGGCGGTTGGTTCTTCTTCTCTTCGCCAAGAACCTAGTGACGACCTCTCCTAGCGATCTCTCTGCCGTGCTTCGCTCTTGTTTGTACTTCTTCTCAGAAAGGTGACGAAGTCGTCAGCCTACGTAGTTCGTACCAGCAGCAGCAGTTGATGATGATGCCGACGACGATGTCGACGATGATAGCTCATCGACTCAACGAAAAAACGAGTCGCTTTTTTGGACCAGCCGGCCAGCTGGATCTACGTTGGCTGACTGACGTCTTGCAGAATTGTTTGCTGCTCATTACGATGCACCGCGAAGTCGCAGACTACCCGACTACCGGCCGAGCGAGTCAGGCAGGAAGGAGCACGATGGGTAGAAACGTCTCCGCCTCGATGGCCCGCATTTCGACGTTGCTCAACGTCAAAATGAACGAATGCATATAGCGAACCTGCTGAGAGGTTCCCGGCACACGAACCCGTTGCCTTCAGCAGATAGACTGCCGCAAATAGACAATCGAGACAATGCGCGTCATGTTGATGGTTATTGGCCAAACTAACTGCAATATTCGACCATTCGATATACGACCATTTTAAAAACACTACTGTGAACCTGAGTAATATTTTACCTCGTTCGGTTATGTCATATTGCCTAGACACAACTCCTGAATTACGATGCCTACATACAAACCCTCTTAACGTGAGCAAATGTTTCAGAAAAAAGTAAATTCTAAGAGAAAACTTCAACATGTTTTACCACTTGCTAAGACAATTAATCTTAGCAGGGTCCTTAACAATTTCTATAAAGGAAGGAAATGTTTGCGTGATGTTAAAAAAATGGAACATATGCCGTAAATGATCATATATGCTGTAAATGTGTTTATTCGTAATTCTTAAACTTTGCTAGGCGTAAATCAATAATTTCGACGGCCAAATTGACATTAAGCTAAAAGTAGTCCGGCTCTGGTCACGCATGCGAATTTATCGCGTTCTGCGCGTTTTAGGTAAACAACATTGATCATTCTGTGCTATTTTCTACGAAGACATGCACCTCCTTTACAACCTTCGAATGTAATAATAATAATAAAAAGACAGACCAACAGCTCATTTTATTCAGTCAGTGATATTTATGTGGAAATTACGCTGCAAGCTTTAAAGGTCTTCATAGCAAATAGATTCAAGTACAGATAACATTTGGCACCAGTTCTATATGTTTACATGCCGATATAGACAGCGCAGAAAGTTTTAACATATACTATGTCAGCCCGATGTCACCCGGTTAGTGTCGGCAAGGCAAACATTCTGTACCAGGGTCATGAAGGTCCGACTCAAATCGACATGTATTGTGTCCGCTGTAATCTTAATGCTAAAATAAAACCAACAAACAATAATCAGGTGCCTCCTCCCTAATTTGAATAAAATGAAATATATATATATATATATATATATATATATTATATATATATATATATATATATTATACGAGTGTATTTAATTCAAAGTGTAGCAGGTACCTGACGATTGTTGTCGCTCTGTTTTGACATTAAGATTACAGAGGACACAATACATGTCGATATATATATATATATATATATATATATGCGTGTGTTTAAATAACTGCATAATCTTCTATGCAACCTTACATATTTCTAATGTTCATTGTTGGTCATGAAATCAAACATATTTCATGGACTTTTACGCAAATGGTTTTTATGTCGTGACGTGACAGAGTACATCAGCGCATTTGAAATCCCACTTTTAAGCTAAGTCACCGAGCAATTCCGTAAGCACAACACACTGTTTGTTAACTACCTGCTGCGTCAGTGGCTCATTTGAACAGAGTGAATGATATAATAATGTCAATGATATAAATGAGTGCGCGTGTAGCTTTGTCTGAGACGATGAGGCGTATCCACATTTAAATACTTCAAGACGGCTACGAAAAGCGGCGCTTATCAAATGTTTCATGCTTATTAACCCCCATTCCTTGATTTATATGAATGAATATGCATAAAATAGCCATACTTCTATTTGCTACAGTAATTGTCAAATCCATTGGCACACGCATATATATATACCCCTCCCATCATCAAGGATGTATTATATATACAGTCACTGAAAAAAATATAGGGCCACCCATGTTTGCCACATTTCACGCATTTATTATAACCGATTGTGTAAAGATCATAATATACATGCTCACAGAGTAACAGCGGATACTTTTATCGACATTTGGAGTATCGGGTTACCTTAAAACACGAGATTTCGACATTTGGCACAGCTACGCTGCGAAAAAATTATAAAGTCACCACCAAGATGCATGTCTTAGCGAGTGAATTGAGTGGAATAACAACGTTTGGGCTCATTTCACGGCTCGACGGAAACGAAAGCAGAGATTCTATCAGAAATTTTTCTGTGCTGAAACGATGGGTTTGGGTCGGCGTCTCACGAGTGACGAAAAGACCCAAATCAAGGTTTATAAGGATGTCGGCCTCTCTAATCGGGAAATTTCCCGTCGATTGGGGCGTTCTCGCCAAGTAGTGAACAACTTCGTGAATTTGGGTAAAAAATACGGCGTAAAAAAGAGTCCGGGGCGTCCAAATGCCATTTCGGAATGAAACAAGCGCGCAATTTTGAAGATAGCCTCGAACTCTGCGTTCTCGGCAAAGGCAATTGCCGCGGCGGCCGGTGTGCAAACGAACGTGCGAAATGTGCAAAACCTCCTCAGGAAGACACTTTGGCTCACGAGAAAAAAAACTTAAGAGAAAACCACGATTGACCGCTGAGCATCAGAAAGCTCGTCTCGACTTTGCCCAGGTTACGATGTCATGGACCACTAAATGACACCGAGTGCTCTTTTCGGATGAAAAAAGTTCAATTGTGATGGACCGGATGGATTTAACTATTATTTCCACGATGTGCGCAGGGAAGAACGATTTTTGTCAAAACGGCACTCAGGTGGCGGTTCGGTGATGATCTGGGCCGCTGTCGGGTATTATAAAAGGTCGCCGATTGTGTTTTTAGACAGTTGTGTTAATTCGACGCGCTATAGGGATCTACTAGAAGAGCAATCCGCACATTTTGAGCTGATGGGAGGACCCGACTTTGTTTTTCAACACGATAATGCCCCGATTCACACTGCTAAGTTGATCGAAAGCTGGTTCGAACAACGCCACATTGAGGTCCTACGCTGGCCTGCAGTCTCACCTGATCTTAATATTATCGAGAATGTATGGGGCTGGCTCGCCCGAAAGGTTTACACCGACGAAAAACAATTTTCGAACCAGGTAGAACTAAAAAAAGCAATTGTGAAGGCTTGGGACGAGCTCTCGCAGGACGTCATCCAAAATTTGTTCAACACTATACCAAACCGCATTTTTGAAGTTATCCGACGTAATGGGAAGTTCACTAAATATTAAGTATAGTTGTTAGGTGACGTGAAATGAGCCCAAACGTTGTTATTCCACTCAATTCACTCGCTAAGACATGCATCTTGGTGGTGACTTTATAATTTTTCCCAGCGTAGCTGTGCCAAATGTCGAAATCTCGTGTTTTAAGGTAACCCGATACTCCAAATGTCGATAAAAGTATCCGCTGTTACTCTGTGAGCATGTATCATTATGATCTTTACACAATCGGTTATAATAAATGCGTGAAATGTGGCAAACATGGGTTGGCCCTATATTTTTTTTAGTGACTGTATATATAAATATATATATATATATTATATGTGTGACTTAGTGGAAAAGCCATTGCCTTGTTTGGAGAATTTAAATTCAGGTCTAATTTAGACACGTTTTAAACTGGTCTTTATGCTTTTTAAGCTAACTAAAATAACGATCGTCGCCACCCACGAAGAAAATGGTAAAGCTAGGGCAGCGAGTATCAGCAAAAGCAAATCCAACGCTAGTCCCTTTTAACAAAATAAATATATATATATATATATATATATATATATATATATATATATATATATATATATATATATATGATATATATATATATATATATATTATATATGGCAGGAATTTAAATGAAAGATGAAACTCGAAAAATCCCTACAAGTTCTATGAATGCTAGTGTAGAGGAGAGATTAACGATTAAGGCACTGCCTATAAGCCATGCCCAAACAGGGTAACCATATTTAGCGGAAGAGCGGCAATAGACCGAGCAGTTACGGCCACCACCACACAACTGTTGCGTAATGCAACGTTCGGGCTCGTTGAGGCTTCGTACTTCTTAGCATGTGATTTCATTTTGTTCGCTTATACCGCCACTGTCTGCACCTAGCACAACAACAACATCAGGCCTACAGTAGTACACTTTTATTCCAATAACCACAACAAGGACAACACTAGAGCAAGTGATCTTACAAAACACAACAACAA
This sequence comes from Dermanyssus gallinae, assembly GCA_003439945.1. Classification (NCBI taxonomy): domain Eukaryota; kingdom Metazoa; phylum Arthropoda; class Arachnida; order Mesostigmata; family Dermanyssidae; genus Dermanyssus; species Dermanyssus gallinae. The sequence continues at coordinate 5,876 of QVRM01004796.1, forward strand.
CAACAACAACAACAAACTGCAGCAACATCTTCTGCAGAACAGCTTTTCTTGTTGTTTTTTCTTCTTCATTTTCTTTCTTGTACTTCGAGTTTATGAACAGGAACGAGCGACTTACGAGCGTCGGCTGCGGCGGTGGTGGTGGTGGTGGTGAACGTGCTCGTGCCGGATCGGAGAGTTCGTGACTGGTGTCCCGCGGGTTCGCTGTGGGGTCTCTGGGGCCCTTCTTTTTCCTTTTCTTTTACACTACTCGACAACAACAGCAACAACAACAACAACAACAACAGCACGTCAACTACCTCTTCCCTCCGCTCCTCCTTCCCCTGGTGGGTGTTGTAACCCGTGTGGGCAGCGAAAGCAGCAGCAGCCGCAGCTGCGGGACCCAGCGGAGCCAACAGTCCTGTGCTCCAGGGCACACATGCTCACTTCTTCACTATATGCATACATGCTACAGACACGCACACACAGACAGACAGACAGACAGACATACAGACAAACATAAGCATGCGTCGCACAATGGAACCAGCCAATGGAATTGCCGTCCATACTGGTGCCGTCATACTACTCTGCTACGACTGACGGTCAGCGCGGTGGTTGTTGCAGTCTATTGAGGGTAGCCCCGCTGTTAGCGTAGCCGCTCGATCGTGTGTAGTTGTGGGGGGAGTCTGCGACGAGTACTGCTGCTGCTGCGACGACCACTACTACTACTACTACTACTATGACCGGCGAGCACGAGAAAAGAGCGCTAAAAAGCACCAAAAAGTCCTTCTCCTCATCATCGTCGTCGTCGTCGTCATCGTCATCGAGACACGGATAAGATGAAGAAGAAAAAAAGGCGAAGAAAAAAAGAGAAAGACACGAAAAAAAGAATCACCAATCGACAGGAAATCATGCACCATGGCGGAAGCAGGGGGGGGGGTAGAGGGTGGCACGGAGGTAAGAAGGCCTATGAAACAAAATAGCAGTAGTAGTAGTAGAATTAGTAGGGAGTCAGGCGCAGTGAAGACCTACTGCGATGCGATAGTGAGAATCACGTAAAATGACTGAGAGTGCCTTCAGAGGAGAGCAGTGTGTTCACTCATGAAGACCATTCATTCATTCATTCATTCCATCGTCCTGCACGTAAGCACACACGCACGCGCGCCATGGTCGACTCGTCGTGAGTAAGCTACATCGCGCTGCGTGACGTAACGCCGCTGTCACCGCCAGTGCAGTTGCTGTTTGTTGTTGTTGTTGTCGCCGCTATTGTTTTGTTGTTGTTGCTGCGATTGTTGTTGTTGTTGTTGCCGCTATTGTTGTTGTTGCTGCTGCGATTGTTGTTGTTGTTGTTGCCGCTATTGCTTTGTTGTTGTTGTTGTTGTTGTTGCTGCTGCTATTGTTGTTGTTGTTGCTGTTGTTGTTGTCGCTGTCGTTCTGCCAGCCCGCGCTCGCTGCTGCTGTAGGGCTGAATACTTCAGGCGCGATCAATCCTGTGCACGTATCTAGGCATTACTAGGAACAGACTATTAGTAAGACGAATTGGAGGGACATCATCATCATCATCATGACGGTGATGATTACGGTGGATGTCGTGTCAGGAAGCCGCACGAGGCCTTCGTCGCATGGCTCTGTTGGATAGTGCGGGCGCCTTTGGTCCTTCGGTGACGTCTCCATATTTTCCTCACCCACCGGAGGAAAAACTTGATATATATATATAACCACTAAAATTAAACAATCACTAAAGGCCATATATGTTCTTACACACATATATTTAAATACGCATGCGTATATACACCACATGATATTGGACCGCCTTTGCGTCATGCTGTCAAACTTTAAACAAAAAGCTGAAAGCAGCATTAACAACAGCCACAACGATATGGTGCCGCACGGATTTGTTTGGGTTGCGAGGCGTCTCAATGAGATTTTTTGAAGGTCGACCTTGAAGGTCGTTGTAGTATTAACCGATATCCAAATAACAATACAATCGGGTCGTGCAGCTTCGTTCATGTTGTTGTTACAAGTATGGCTCAAACACATACATTTATAATAGGCATATCGTCGTCTTCGTCGTCGCTGTTGTTGTTGTTGTTGCTGTTGCTGCGCGGGCTAATCTGTGCAGCTATATAACTCATCTCTATTGAAGATCCTACCACTTGTGATTCTACTGCGCTGTGGCGTTTTGCCGCTCATCTCAGTTGGTTTCGTCGTAATGCTGGCTGGTGGTACTGGCTTCCCATTAGATGCAACAACAACAACGACGGCGACAACGACAGCAGCAACAACAACAACCACAACCACAACAACAACGACAACAACAGCTATTATTACTACTACTACCACGGCTATTACTCCTATGACTTCTCCCACCGTGATAGCTAACCGGCCGGCGGCCGGATGGTTGATTGGTTATTATTTGGCTGTCGGTTCACGGCGATGACGTTCAGTCACCGCCTCTGACGCCCGAGCTTCGGCATTCGTCCGCCAGGGGGCGCGCTAGTCAGCCGCCACCATAGCAGCGGCCCGGGCCAAAGTCGTCGTCGTCGTCGTCTACTGAGTGAGTGAGCGGGTGAGCCAGCGACTATCGCTCTGTCGCTCTGACGCTCTGTCTGTCTGTTCGTCCATTTTCGGTCGTCGTCCATGTGCAGATGATGAGCATAGAGCCGATGTTGCTCGTTGCTTGGGTTCCCTTCCTTCCTTCCTGTCAGCCTGGCAGCCAGCCTGCGTTGGCTACCTGGTCGGTCGCTCGGTCTGTTGTTGGTTGTTATTGGTGGCTGATGGTGATTCGACAGAGCAACAGAACAACACTAACGCCAGCCAGCCGCCGCCGCCGCTACCACCATCTCCAGCAACAGCAGCAGCGCCACCGCCAGCAGCGCCAACCAGCGACACGGCGGTCGCGACGAATCTGCCGAAGCAACAAGCAACAATCAAGCAAGCAGACACACAGAGATCCTCCCCGGTTCTCGTCGTTATCGTCGCTGCAGAAACACCGGCGGCGGCAGCAGCAGCAGAAGCAGAAATCGTCCCCCCAGCAGAAGCAGTAGAAGACGACAGGCAGACAGGCGGAAAAAGGCTCCGGGAGTTCGTACCTACTATCGGCAGTTGACACCAACCACCATCCTGTCGAACGAACTAGCCGGAGAGCCCGCGAAACGCTGTGGCTCTGACGGCTTGGTTGGTCTGGTCTGGTTGGTTGGTTGGTTGGTTGGTTGATGTTACCGTTCAGAGTGTTGTTCTACTGCTGCTGCTGCTGCTTCTGGCCATCATCCCACATCGATAGATCGAGACTAGCAGCTTCCAAATCGATGGCTGCATAGATAGATAACCGCCAGATATATCGTCCCCCCTGATCACTGATCACTGAAAGATCACTGATCATCATCGGATCAGATGCCTGCTAACCTATCTACACGTTCGTGACGACCGACCTCGTGAGGTTGCTTGCCAACTATCATAGTGAATAGCCGTCGCGTGACGTTGAGGTCGCGTTGTCAACGTAGACGAGGAACATCGTGTACGTGAAGTGAAGAATCATTGTCGTCGTAGTGAAACAGTCGTAGAGTAGTAGCAAAGTTAAAGTAAAAGCTGAAAACGAGCACCAGTTGTTCTAGATCATAATAGCAACAACAGTTGCCGCAGCTGTAGTGGTGGTGGTTATAGTGTGTGCGCGTGTTGGGCGGCTGTTTACCGCATCGAGACCTCGAGATAGGTTTGTGTGGCCAAAGTTTGATTGGCAAGGCGCAACCTACGTGATCTAGGCGTGCATCTGTGTGTGCTATCCGGTCGTGCCGCCATCCAGCTGAACCACGTCGCTTGAGCGTTTATTTCGCGATGCGTCCCGCTATACGGCGTCAATGAGCGTGTCAATGCTGTTCGAATGTGAGAAAGAAATCAGAGATCAGAGGCTCGGGTTGTTGTTGTTGTTGTCGTAGTGGTGGAAGGTGGTGGTGGTCGTGGTGGAAGGTGGTGGTCGATGTGTTGTGTTGTTTTCTTGCTCCAGCCGCCTCCTCTTTATTCGTGAGTGTTCCTGTCGCTACATCTTCGCTACAGTTCGCCTTTGGATACGATAGCTCTCTGCGGCGGGGTGTGGAGGAGTGGCTGTCACGCTCAGCGCTAGCAACACAGCAGGTGCAGCAACAACAATAACAACAGCATCAGCAACAGCAATAACAACAACATCAGAAACAACAATAACAACAACATCAGACACAACAATAACAACAACTTTCGCAAACGCAACAAAGGACTACGTCGTAAGTCTAGTTAGTGGCTAACAGCGAGGTGACAAGTAAAAAACCGGAAGCGACATTTCTCTCGTTTGGGCTTCCACCCGTTCGAAAGCGGGAAAACGACCGACCAGAGAGACAGAAAAAGGAAAATCGAGCACAAGTAGGAAACAAGTGTCATCTTCACAACTGATCGTTGTAAACTCCCGTCAGATTTTGGATACATTGGTTCGGCAATTGGCTCAGCAAGTGAAGTGTTAGTGTGTCGGCGCGGATATGAGCGTATCATCTGTGCGTATTTGTGTATTCTGGTGCGTGCGAACGCGCGCCAAGTGAAAAGAAGAGGTCATCGGAGTTTTCGGTCAGAAAGTTTCATTTCGACGGAACGAAAAGGAAACGAGGTGTTCGATCTGTGTCAGCTTTGTCTGTTTACCCCACTGGATTCGCTGTGTTGTGTAGTCTCTCTCTGTGTGTGAAGACAGTGTCGACGACTTGATGATGGAAACGTAACTTGGCACGCAGTGAGGTATGTTTCCCATAGTTCAAACATAGTTACCGCTGCAACTGCGTCGTTGTGTGTATATACGGGTATCATGTTAAAGATGACTCGTAACGAAGCCGCTGTTGATGATTAGTTTTTTTTATTTGTGAGCGGTTTAACCTGCTCGTGCTGTGATCATGTAGTCGTTATTCTAGTCGATCTATCCAGCCGAATCGGCAGGTCATGCTTACAGAAGTGGCGGGATGTAATTGTTTCAGTCGAAGTCGGTGTCTGTGGAATTCTTGCTCATTTTGAATATAGCATTATGACTGTACTTGGAATTAGTAGCATGTGTTGCTGTTGCTGAAAAAGCACATACAGCTTTCTTTGTTTTTGACTATAGTGGCTGTTTGTAATACCACAAGCTCGACCTTTGAAGAATGATTTTCTTGTTAACGTAACGTTAAGGTAGCAGGTATTCGATCGAGAGAGAGGTTTTTTTTTTTATTTTTGCTGGGTTATTTACATTTGTACAAAGGTTCACAGCTCAAAGACATCAAGGACTAGTTGATATTACATGTCGTCTTATTTTTTATTTGTATTGCTGTTATGTTAGTTAATATTCTAATATTGTTGTTGTATTCGTTGTTGTTTGTGACATTGCCTTTAGCTAGTTATATGGCTGTCCTTACTCTTTGCTCATTGGTTTATTATGGTTATTGTTGTTGTTTTTTTTTTGTTTTTTATTTGCTTTATAATGAACGGCCGTTGTCATCGTCGCTCGTTTGTTGTTGATGTTGACGCCCTAATCTGTAAGCACGTATGTTGTTATTTCTTTTCGGGTGCCTGTTGCTTTATGTCGTTCTTCTCATCGATGTTTCTCGTAAACGCTCTTCCTTTTCTAGCTATAGTATACTGGGGTGTTCTTTTAATCGATTTCCTTTAATTATAGGTACAGATGGTTGTTGATTCTAGCGATTCAATGCTCTTGTCTGACAAGGTTGTTACTGCTGATGTTGGCCATAGTTATATTATTGTTGTTGTAACTGTTAATAATGAAATACATTTTGTGCTGTTGTTTCAACTGTTTGTTGTTTTTGTTGGTGTTAGTTGGCTATATCTATCGGATTGGTACTTAATGCATTTATGGTTGATACTGTCGCGTGGTAACTTTGTTTATAATATGACGTGCTTTGGTACTAATGATGTAATAACGGTATGTGATTTCGTACTTGCTGTGTAGCTGTTATTGTTTGGTTTTCGTCAATGAGTTACTGTTGTTATTGCTCTGATTGATGTTGTTGTTGTTGCTGCTGTTGCTGTTGCAGCTTTTGTTATTATAAGCTTTGTTGCACTGTAAAGGTATCGTTGTTTTCGATATGTTTGTGCCACTGTTTGATGTTGCCGTGATTACGGCGTCATGCTGTTGTTGTTGCTATTGTTGCTGTTTGTATTGTTGTTGTTGCTATTGTTTCTGTTTGTGTTGTTGTTGTTGCTATTGTTGCTGTTTTGTATTGTTGTTGTTGCTATTGTTTCTGTTTGTGTTGTTGTTGTTGCTATTCTTGCTGTTTGTATTGTTGTTGTTGCTATTGTTTTGTTTGTATTGTTGTTGTTGCTATTGTTGCTGTTTGTGTTGTTGTTGTTGCTATTGTTTCTGTTTGTGTTGTTGTTGTTGCTATTCTTGCTGTTTGTATTGTTGTTGTTGTTATTGTTGCTGTTTGTATTGTTGTTGTTGCTATTGTTTCTGTTTGTGTTGTTGTTGTTGCTATTGTTGCTGTTTGTATTGTTGTTGTTGCTATTGTTTCTGTTTGTGTTGTTGTTGTTGCTATTGTTGCTGTTTGTATTGTTGTTGTTGCTATTGTTTCTGTTTGTGTTGTTGTTGTTGCTATTGTTTCTGTTTGTGTTGTTGTTGTTGCTATTGTTGCTGTTTGTATTGTTGTTGTTGCTATTGTTTCTGTTTGTGTTGTTGTTGTTGCTATTGTTGCTGTTTGTATTGTTGTTGTTGCTATTGTTTCTGTTTGTGTTGTTGTTGTTGCTATTGTTGCTGTTTGTATTGTTGTTGTTGCTATTGTTTCTGTTTGTGTTGTTGTTGTTGCTATTGTTGCTGTTTGTATTGTTGTTGTTGCTATTGTTTCTGTTTGTGTTGTTGTTGTTGCTATTCTTGCTGTTTGTATTGTTGTTGTTGCTATTGTTTCTGTTTGTGTTGTTGTTGTTGCTATTGTTGCTGTTTGTATTGTTGTTGTTGCTATTGTTTCTGTTTGTGTTGTTGTTGTTGCTATTGTTGCTGTTTGTATTGTTGTTGTTGCTATTGTTTCTGTTTGTGTTGTTGTTGTTGCTATTGTTGCTGTTGTATGTTGTTGTTGCTATTGTTTCTGTTTGTGTTGTTGTTGTTGCTATTGTTGCTGTTTGTATTGTTGTTGTTGCTATTGTTTCTGTTTTGTGTTGTTGTTGTTGCTATTGTTGCTGTTTGTATTGTTGTTGTTGCTATTGTTTCTGTTTGTGTTGTTGTTGTTGCTATTCTTGCTGTTGTATTGTTGTTGTTGCTATTGTTTCTGTTTGTATTGTTGTTGTCGTTGTTGTTGTCTGTGGTTGGTCATTGAGTCGTGCTGCCGGAGCTTGTTTTTGCTGTGCTGCTGCTGCTATTTTGCGTGCCACTCTTGTAGATGGCGCGGGCGGAAGAGAGAGAAAGAGAGGGATACAAAGAGAGATAGATAGCGCAATAACGAGAGAGAGAGAGAAAGAAAGAGAGACAACTGAGCGCTTACAACAACAACGATCTGGACCCGGGGCTGAATCGACACAACGGCAGTGGCGGCGACATCGGTTGGTCAGTTATCCTCCTCTTGCTTTTCCTTCTTTTGCTCCTGCTTCTCCTGCTTCATCTTCTGGCAGGGCTAGCTATTTCTGCTGCTGCTGCTGATGCTGCTGCTGCTGCTGACACACTTCACAACGGCCGTCCATCATCACCATCATCGTCATTATCATCATCATTGCGATGGGAAAGAAAGAAAAGAGAAGAAAAATAGGAAGAAGACGACGACGACGACGAATAAGAAGAAGACGATAACGACACAACGACGACGACGACGACGACGACGAACGAAATGAAAAATCTGTGGAAGAAGAACAAGAAAACGAACGAACGCAAAACGAAGAAGAAAAAGTTTGACCATTCCAGATTCATGCCAGCCACACAGACAGACAGACAGACAGACAAACAGATATTGTAGATCGAGTGGCGGTCGCGGCGGCAGCGGCTGTCAAATGGACGACCACGACCACAACGACCGCGACGACCACGACCACAACGACCGCGACGGTCAGCTGCTGTTGCTGCTGCTGTTGTTGTAGTTGTTGTTGGTCGAGTCGGTGTTGTGCCGTAGTGCCGAGACCGACCGGTCATCCCTCGGCGGTCGTCGTCGTCGTCGTCGTCGTTGTGTCTGTCGGGTAGTAGTCATCGCCGCACGGCTTGTCAGACAGGCCGGCCGTGATGATAATGACGGACGGACGGACGCATACACAAACAAACAAACGGAGACGGGGAGGGGGCGCATGGACGGATGAACGAACCGTGAATGGATACAGAATGATGATGATGATGATGAACAACGGACCGACGGATACATAGACAGACAATAACAGACTGAATAACGGTCAACGTGCGAGAAAGTTGGACTATTCATGTAACACCGAGCTCAATCTCTATCTCTCCCCCTCTTTCTCTCGCCCTCTACTCTTTCCTCTTCGTGCACGGCTGTGAGTCCGTCCCTCCCCGTAGGCCCGTCTGTTCCGCCGTAGGTTGAGTTTTTGGGCTGGGACCCTCAGCCAAGATTTAACGTCCACGGAACCGTTTTTCAAATTGCTTCATAAACGGACCTCCATAAGTATAAGTGTGCAACGGTGGGACTCGAACCCGCGCACCTGCTATGTGTCTCCTCCGGTCGCGAGGCGCAGGCGGAATGCATCACGCCACCGTAGGTGCACACGAGGATTGATCCCCCTCCCTCCCTCTATCTCTCTTTCTCTCTTACACACACATACACACACGCTTGAAACAATACAAACAGACAACCACAATGGCCGTCATGTTCCACCACCACGGCCACCAACGACTGATATGCAAGAAAAATGAACCACGAAAGCCTGATTCAGATTCCAACAACCTACCCGACTGCCTGCCAAATCACCGCTTTCTGAACTTCCCTAACATGGAAGGATAGGATCATCTTCTCTTTTTACTCCTGCCCTCGTACACACGTACATTTGCGATATCAGGTTGTCGTCATCGAAGAGAAGACACTTTCATAATATTATTAGATAAATAGTGTGTTCTCATTCGGAACGGCCTTAGCAAAATGCACATAGCTGCCGCCTGCTCGACCGCTAAGCGATGAAACGGAACAAACAGACCAGCAGACCTGTTAGGTAATTAATATGTTTTTGAAAATGCAAGCTCATCGCGAGTGGAGTCAACGGCCACCGAGATGGTATACCAGTTCGCACGTCGGTACATGTCGTCTTCTCTGCGGCACTACGTACACAGTGTGAAGAAATGAGCCTTCATGAGGAACACGCCTGCGGAACAGTAGCTTTGGAGAGCGCAGCAGAGTTATTTCAAAAATATACCGCTGCCGCGTTGTCCTGCTGCCCCTACTGACTGCTGCAGGTGCTATTGTCGTTGTTGTTGCTGTTGTTGTTTCTGGTGGTATTGTTGTTGTTGTTACTGGTGGTATTGTTGTTGTTGTTACTGGTGGTATTGTTGTTGTTGTTACTGGTGGTATTGTTGTTGTTGGTCGTGGTGTGGTTGCTGTTGCTGCTGGTGATATTGTAGTAGTAGTTGTTGTTGTTGTTTCTGGTTGTATTGTGGTCGTTGTTGAGGGTGGCGGTATTGTTGCTATTGTTGCAGTCCTAGTGCAATAGTCGTTGTTGCTCCTGACGGTGCCGTCACTGAACGCTGTCGTCGACGGACTTTGCCAGACAACTGATTCGTCGTCGTCGTCATCTACGTCGCTGGTGGCGGCTGAGGGCCTTTCGGCGTCCGCCAACGCTTCACTAACCAACCAGCACTTAGCCAAGAATCACTCGTTTATCCACTGTTGGCACCCACCAGCTTCGGCTGATGGTGGTGGTGGTGCTGCTTTATGCTTGATTGATTGCTTCTGCTGTTGTTGTTGTTGCTGCTGCTGCTGCGGCTGTTGAAGCTGGCTGAACCGGTCCTGCGTGGCGAACAAACGAAGCAGGGCCTGGTTGGCCCGGAACGGTTTTACTCAGTCACTGTTCTTGATAATGTTGATGATAACAACGACACCACCAATCAAAACAAAAAAACAGCAGCAACAACAGCGAAGATGACGTCGAAGTGACTGTTGTTGTTGCTGCTGCTGCTGTTGTTATAGTGCTTCTCGTCACCGTAGTCAGTATGTGGCGACAAACGTACACGCATGAGCTAATATGCCCAAACATATCACACATGTATACATATATATGTATATATATATATATATATATATATATATATATATATATATATATATATATATATATATAGTATATATATATATATATATATATATATATATTAATAAATCATCACAATATTTTCTATATATATATATATATATTGGCTCAAACAGACAAATGCCGACACGCAAATACCGACATGCTCGTTCAGATTCCATTCTGTGATATGTGCGCATGCCTGGCAGAGCTTAGCACTGCACCCAATCGTGTATATATATATATATATATATATATATATGCATATATATTTATATATATATATATATATATATTCGTATACTTGCCTACGAGGCGGAGTGGGGGAGATAACCAGCGACTCCACGATAGGGGTCAACCCTAAGAGTTACTTACTCTATCTTAACGCGACACATACCAATTGTTCCTGATGAGATTCGCGGAATTTGGGTTAGTAATATTATAAGTACGGTGGTTTGTATGCATTTAACTGCATATGTAGGATTTATATTTATAAACACGGTATGTGTGCGTACGTACTGTATAATAGCGTTTTTTGTTTATTATAGGACGATCATATAGATATTTCAAATGGTCTTCTTTATGATCTTGAAAATATCGGTCCCTATTTATAGACATTCTTCTATTTTTTACATTTCCTGTGAAGTCCCGTTTGAATGGACTAGGTCCACTCATATCAGCAGCGCGTATATATCGAGTTACGAGTTTTGTTTACGATTCGTCCTGCCGAAGTCGACCTGTTGTTGTTATTGTTGTCTTTTTTTAAGGATGACCGCGTTCTATGCCATTTCGGTACATAAGAACCATGCCCGACAAATGTAAAAAAACACGGGTGCGTTTGTAGACGCATGCATTTATTTCCTAGTTGATAATACATATCTATACGACTTTTTTTATGGTGCGGCGGCACTAATCGGAACACGGCTGGAACGCCGAAACGGGACGAATAGCCTCGAACAAAAATGATGAATGCTGCTTCATCGCTGGAGACTTTGTGTTCCGCATCTTCGAATAGGGGCGGAGTCGATTTTCTTCAATGGATATATTTTCCAACACAGCAATGTACTTTTGCACGGGATACCGAGGTTTCCCATTATTCTCTCGTTGAGCTCGAGAGCAACTCTTTTGATGTGTTTGCTTTGGGAACAAAATCCTGCCAGCAATATTGTTATTACACGTTTTTAACTTCCATATTTAGCACAATTGCTCATGCCGTTGTTATTGTGATGATTGTCATATTTAAACATCCGAGCGTAACCAGCACGCAGGTCCCACCTGATGCGCTGTGGGCTGACTTTGGACGAAAGCATAACGCCCTTTACCCTAAGACAAGACATATTTTTGGAATGATCGTAAACGCGAAGTTTTTCTACCATTTAATCTAGGGCGTGTGGTAGGTATCCATTGAATTTTTGATGCAACGTTTTCATCAGTCGTCCGCAATTGGAGCTGTCTTAGGTCAGCAACGTTTGAGCAATTTCTAAAAAAATATTTTGTTGGACAATCGATCATTTCTTTCGCTATCGGTAGTAACGAGCAGTCTTCGGAGAGTTCGGTGGTGTCATAAAAGCGGACGTAGTCCAGTACGTCTTGCATTATATATATATATATATATATATATATATATATATAGGCAAAAAGCAAACGATCGCGTGAAAAAATGCTTGTTCTAGTTCTCTTGTTAATTTAGATGATGTGGACCGCCAATGAATAGAGCGGACAATGGCTTCTTAGGAGGGGACGTGTTCAGTGTTTGAGCGCCGAATGCCGGGTTCTACGGCAGTCGCCAGGGGACGAATGGATGGATTCGTTCTTCTGCGGCTGCACCGAGCCCTTTCAGCGACAATGGCGAATGGCCGATTATGGCGATGACGGGCGCCGTCGAGGGCTAATCTTCTTCTCGAGCGCGATGTGCAGCGCTCGCTGGATGTGGCTGCCATCTTTCGCCAGGACCGAGACCGAGTTCGCGCGTGGATTGGCTGCACGTCGGATGCCGCCCAGATGCCACCATACGAGACTTTGCTTTTTCTTCAATATGGCGATAATGAATTTCGCCGCCGGCACAGACAGGGTCAGTCGCATAGACACACGCGCCGAACGAACACAAAGCGTCGCCGTTTGTCTAATTAAACATTCCGCAAGCGACGAACGTATTCCTCTCGCACTAAGGGATCTATCTATTTGTCTTTCTACCATTGTCTAAAATAAGCTAATAGGCGGTGGGCGGCAATGTGAAGCCGTTTCCGGTCTCTGTCGATGCATAAACATTTTGCTAGGTCATATATAGATATATATATAGACAGAGAGAGAGATATGCTTCTTTTTAAATTGCAGGTATGAATGCATTGAGCGGGCCTAGCGTCGTGTGCCTTCGCGCTATTATTGAGACTACTGAAGTATTGAAGTTCGTTGAAGCATGAACAAGCGCTGCCGATTTTTCCTGCGGGTTCTAGGTTCGATAACAAGCGTATTTTCAGTTGAGACAATAAAGTGGTGGACGCCAGTTGTAGACATCTGAAATGGGTCTTGCCAATTGTAAATAGACGATTAAAGAGTGCCAGGTACTGGTATATGAACGTTCATGATCTATGATGATATAGCATGATCAACGTTCACATAGTGATACATGTTGCAATTACATATGGCAATAAACTATATGGTAGGTGGAGCAGTGACAAGTACAAACATCTAGAAAACGGAGAGCATTCTAGCTTAGCTTTCATACCGTTGAGAGTCAGCGGCCATGCTGCCACAAGAACTGTTGAGAAAACTATAGATATATCAACATGTCCGGCCCTCGGTGCATTGAAGATATGCCCCACGGCGATTCCACGATCGGAGGATGGTCTAGAATTAGGAACAACCTTCTTAATGTTTTTTTCTAATTCTAGAGTAATATAGTATGACTACGTAAGAGAATAGGTTAGATAAGGTTTTTGTCTATTAAGGTAGTCATTTTATATGAAATAGGCATGGTGCTCTCGAGAGTTGCCTACGGCCGACATAACAAACCTTGCGGCGGCACGTAAGTGATTTTCCCCGACTATTGACAACAAAAATAGGTCAAAAGATTTCCTCCCGGCACGACGAGGTTGAATGGTATCGAATTGAATCGTATCGCAGTTCACACTGCCTTCAGAATCTCACGAATGGGTTTCCAAACAAATAGAGGTTCTATTGTTGTTTTTGTTGCTGTTGTTGTGATCGTCTCTTAGTAAGAAGGATCGACCAAAGCTAATCGCTTTGTAGCTTCTCCTTTCGTGTGTTCAGTGCAGCATCTTGCAGAGCGCAAATCTAGCTGAAGTCGAACGTCGACGATGTGTATTATATCACAATCAGCGCTACCCTACTTCTTTCCTTTCCTGCTCTCTTTTCTTTTGCATCATCTCTCTAAAGTATCCTTGTACGATAGCCTGCTGTGAACCTGTTGGGTTAGTGTTTTGCCCGCCCTTTTATTGAAGAAGACGTGGGCTGCTCGTTGGGTGGCGCTTCGGTTATCTGCTGCTGGGTTCGGGTTAGGGATAGCACTTTGGCCAAGATCAAAGTCCAGTAGCATCGTCTGATTTGCTGACTAGCTGCGCCTCCACTCAGGCGAGAACAGGCGACCTCCCACCCAATTCAAGTGGCATCTGTAGCGAATCGGAGTATTCTTCTGTCGGCGGGTCCGTTTTTACAACACTGCACCAGACCCATGCGCGCCAAGATTTCCTGATCTTCGACCCGTGTCGATCGTCTCGATGTCGGCTTGGGACAAGTTCCTCCTGTGTGCGCGTGTGACTTAATATGGTTTGGAGGACTACTGGGAGGGAAACAAATTTACCAGCAGCGATTGATTGCGGTTTATTATTATTATTATTTTATTATTATTATTATTCGCAAGCTCACGCAGAACAGGAGCCCCTGCTTTTGAAGTTTCAGCAGAAAATTACAGTCGTTTATGGTTCTGCTCGTGGTAACTTCTGTTTCCCGGTGTCGATGTCATTGGGGTCACCGGCATACGGCCGGTCCTTCACGCTTACTTTACACAGTTAGTAGAAAATCGTAGATACACTGCGCGTGTTGCACTGATCACAGCAATTGGCAATGTGCACTTATGCGCACCGTGAGTATGAGTGCATGGATCGTGGTGCGCTCGTCTGCTTTTGTGTTGCATTTTGCTCGTTTGCATTGTGTTTGCATGCGATATTTGGATGTGACTTTCTTCTGCCTTGCGTTACTGTTTTTTTCTTCTGCTTCCATTCATGTTTAGTCGGTGCACGATTGACGACGATGACGATGTTTGGCATCGATTTTTCGCCTATATGCTTCATCGCGGCTCTTGCCGGCAATCGAGGACGACTTGAATGTTGAGAAGCATTTTGTAGGCAGGTTGTGGACAAATTGGGGCTTGAACGGTTTGCAATGAATTTCGGCCGTCATTTGTTCGATGGAACTGTGTCTCTCCCCCCCTCTCTATCTATCTATCTCTCTCTCCTGGACAACGGATGCGCACCGCACGCAGCGGTCGTCATCAGAGCTCATGCTGTTGGCGCGCTGGCGTCAACCCACTTCACGAGTGGGCTTCCATTTTTATTCGTCGTCGTCGTCCATGCTTCACACTTAGCTTTATGCACCACTCGCCTCCGAGTTTCACTGAATATATATATATATATATATATATATATATATATAAGTGTTATAATATTACGTAAATTTACTATTTAGTTTAACCAAGGAAGAAAATCACTGCGATATAGAGTATTAGGGTCGTACCATATATACATATATATATATATATTTATATATATATATATATATATATATATAAGTGTTCTAATATTATGTATATTTTAGGAAGAAAATCATTGCGATGGAGTATTAGGGTCGTACTATATATATATATATATATATATATATATATATATATATATATATATATATATAAGTGATATTTTAGCCGGATCTAATATGGTAGTTGAAGCGTTTTGTCTAAATGGATGTCGTACGTAAAATGCTATTTTCTCTGCCAAACAGCAGCAATGAACTGGGCAAAAGATGATGCCATACCAGCAAAAATCTATCACAAAGTAGTAAATCATGTTGCTGTTGTTGTTTATGTTTGTGTGTGGCAGTGGGCCAGGGCGACTCAGTCGAACAGTTTTGTAGCTTTGACGACGACGACCAAACAAAGAAAGCGAGGAAAAGAGAGACTGCAAACGTTTCCGTTTGATCCGTCGACTGGCCGACGCAACCACCGGCGTAGGCAATGGCTGCGGCGACGTGGTCATAACCGTGAACTACAGCAGCAGCAGCGGGAATAACAACACAACAACAACAACAAAAGAACAACAACAGCACAGCAACAACAAAAGTACAACAACAGCACAGCAACAACAACAACAACAACAACAACAACAGCACAACAACGACAACAACAGCAACAACAGAAGCTGCAGCTAAACTAACAGCGGTAGTGGCGGCCGACGCATTGGTGTAGACAGTGCGAGAGCAAAAGCGGTGATGCGAAGCCGGTGGCGCGTGTGCTCGGCGTTGCTCGATGATCGCCGATCCACGTTTTGATATGAGGGTGCTAAATCTTGCACAAACACGGAAACAACAACAGCAACACTATGCATCAGCAGCAATGCAGCAACAACAACAACAACAATAACAACAACAACACTCAGTAGCAGTAGGAGCGAGCGAGCGAGCGACAGCATGGTGATGAAGCTCGCAACATTTGAGAACTATCACCACGTCAGCCCTAATGTGCGGCTGTGTATCGATAGGCTGTGCGTTCGTATAACAACAGAGAACGAGAACCGGCTCACCGATCATCGACTGACAAACAAACATATATGTGATGACAGCCAAGAAGCGACACAGAGAGACGGAGAGAATGAGAGAAAGGATGCAACGGCAGAGAGGTGTTGCAGATATAAAATGCAGTAACCACCGTAGCAGCAGCAGCAGCGGCAGCATCAAAAACAACAGCATTGGGTGCACGAGGGGTATACATACTTTGGCAGTCGTTACCTTCTCGTGGGGGCTTAGACAGGTCGTCCGTCAGCAGCTCTTTGTGAGCTCTCTTTCTTCCTTTAATCACACCATCATCCTCTGTTTGCGTTTGTTTGTTTGTTTGCTTGTTGGCTACGTTTATAGAACGACAACAGGTCCCCTTTTCTTTATATATATATATATATATATATATATATATATATATATTTATATTATACAGCCTACCTACAGCATATCTGCATTGTTTAGTAGACGGCAACAATGATGATCCTGACGTTGGCAGAGATAGCACAAACGTCAAATCAATATATATATATATATACAACTTGTGCATTTCGCGTCTGCCCCAGTTCGCTGTTCAGCAAGCGAAGATCATCCATACTCCACTTGGCTCGTTCGAAGGTTCTTTCTATTTGTGCAGCTCTTAGCTGTCTATTGATTGCGATTTCGCTACTGTTCGATACTGCTTCATAATAAGAAACTTTCTTCGTTCGCTCGTTATGCTGCCATCGATGACCCACGTTTTTGGTTTCTTCATATTCATATGTCGCTGTCGATGATTCCATATACATCTTAGATACAAACCACGACGCATATATATATATATATATATATATATATATATTACGTTGATTCCGTGCGTGAAGTGATTTTTTATGACACGCTTAACTATACTATATATATAAATCTATTTATGTATACACTATACACGTGAACATAGTTGCCGATCGGTCATTAGTATTGACGAGCTGAGAGCGTAATTTATATCATTGGAGTTGGAGGTTATCGCTTGAATCTCATCGGTCAGCCAAGTGGAGTGATTTTATCAACAACAAAAACGAGCACAAGCGCAATAACTTCTCACGATGAGCTGAAGCGCGGAATAAAAAAATACGTTGTAGTGTCCATATATATATATATATATATCTCAATGAGCAGGAACAATGAACTGCCTGGCAGCAGCTGTCAATGTTTACTTTCAAGTAGTGTTCTCTCTTGAGAACACTTAAAGGGTAGTTGTAGTAGATGCAGTAATCCTATTTAGTCGGAGCGCCCGTTCATTCGTTAAAATCGATCCACACTCTCAACGAGGTTTTGTCATAATATCTGGCTGGCAATATCTGTGCGTATGGCTGGTAGTCATAAATAACCGCACGAATTTAACGATTGCTCGTAGATCAAGCATGATGATTTGATCTTTTCTGCTCTGCTCTTGCGAGACGTACGAAATCGTTTTGAAATTTCGTCGAGCTAAAAATCTGGCTCGTTTCGTCTTTAAGACCATGTGGTCCTCTTGACTTGCTGCCTGCTGAATCTGTGCGGCAGAGAAAGAGGCAGATTTCCTTTTCTGTAGCCGGACGGAGTTTGGCGCAAGATAACGCAAACGCTGCAGAGCTTTTCCAATAAACACTTATGAGGCGGGTAGCGGCCAGGCAATTCTTGGCGGGTCAGCAGCATATGAAAAATTCTTCTATGCACGGAGTCAATAATAATAATAATAATGATACTAATAATAATAATGATGATGATGACAGGAGACGCTACAGTGTCTTGCACCGCAGAGTTCTCGTGTCTACGCAACGACGGCTCTATCGCCGCTGGATGGGTCGCAGAACATGCTGACAAAGAAGGGAAACGTACCTGTATATACTCTAGGAGCACGTTACCGCCATCAATTCAAACCGATTGATCAGGTTCTGTGCACCCGTCGTCGGCTGGCTGCGTTCTACGACGGCAGATGTTCTATGACGAATCTCTTATCAGACGATAGAGCCGGCAGAAATAAACGGCGATCTTCTTCTATCCGATGCCGTTGATGCGGCGTTTCACCTCACGTCCGCTCTACCGTATCCTCATGCGTGCATGTACTATGCATGTGAGAGAGGGAAACGCATGTGCTTATATACGATGCAATTTATGTGCTCTGCGTAGGCTTTTCCAGTGCTTTAGAGGAATTATATTGAGCTATTTGCAACGAATATATATATATATATATATATATATATATATATAATTGTTTTTTCTAGATACATAGGTTGTCTTTTATTCGTGAGTGTCTGTGTTAATTAATGTGCTGGTGTATCTGAGTGCGTCTCGAAGTAAATAATGCGTAACGTTATAACGGGTCACTGTAAAAGTGCTTTTCGGTATATTGTTAGAAGAAGCTACAAAAAAGAAAATATTTATATATATATATATATATATATATATATATACATGTCAGTCACTCTTTTCAGTACCCATGGTTGCGCACATTTTGTATGAAACGATTTATGCTAGCGAAATCCAGTAGTTGTTTGACTATTAAAGTCAGTAGCAGTAGCAGCAGTAGTAGACATCATAGCTTTGTAGCAATGACGATTATCATCACGATCACCACGAGTAGCGTTTAACTTGGGCTGGAGATGTGTTTGTTGTTTGCTTCTATGATGGCTAGTTGAAAATTACGCGCCTGTGAACGAACGCGTTTACGCGTTTTCGGCTGTTCAGGCCTCTCTTCAGGCAAGATTGCTTGCTTGCTGCTCGAATACTAAACAGGGCAGGCAGAAAAACAAAACAAAAATATAGCCAAAACATTCGCCGCATCATGTAGGCGTGACTCGGCTTCTGTTCGGTTCGTTGTGTTTTGTTCTTTGTCCGGTCGTTGCAGGCGTTGCCGCCCTGTCTTCGGTGGCTGGTCTGCGCTCTTCGGTTGGTCCGGCTCCACCGGACTTTTCAGCAGCACAATTCTTAACAAGTACTCTCAATAATTGTCTCTCGTTCTCTCTCTCTCTCTCTCTCTCTTTCTCTGGCGCTTGCGCGCACGTATCGGTCAGTGAGTTTCAACTGACTTTGGTCACAACTTTCCCCATCTGAACGGGACCAAGTGGTGGAGGCGACGGACTAGGGCCACCAACTGCGTTCCGTTTTTTGTACTCCAGATCTTCATTTCACTCGCGCAAAGTAGCTTCGCGCGGGTGACCGTTGGATGCTGCTGATCGAGATGTGCTCGATCTGTGTGCGATTTTTCTCTTTTGTCTTCTCGTTTTTTTTTTCGCGTTTGTTCGGTTGTTGTTGTTGTTCCGTTCTATTCCCCAAAACGTCCGCCCGCCCGCCACGTCGTCGTCGTCGTCTTCGTCTTTTTGTCATGTGTTGTTTCTGGTTTTCGGCAATATGTTTTTAGCTCGATTTTTGTATTTTGACTCTCGTCATCGCTCGATGCTCGAAACTTCATAGGCAGGAAGTTCTTGACGACGACGACGATGATGATGACGACTACGCCGACGTCACTATCGCTGCTGTCGATCTGGCTGGATGATAGGGCAGTCAGGCTGAAAACTACTGAGATGACGATCGGGGGTTGGCTCAATACGACAATAGCATCATCGTCATCAACAACACAACAACAGCAGCAACAACAACAACAGTACGAACAGCAACAACAACAGTACGAACAGCAACAACAAAAGTACGAACAGCAACAACAGAGCGGCACTAGCGAGGTCTGCGCCTCCACACGACGGCCGTATTATCATCATCATCATCATCCGCATCATGATGGCGATATCATCATCCGCATCATAATGGTGGTGATGATGATGAAGACAACGGCGATGACAGCGAAGTCGCTGATATCTAGCTAGCTGCCAAGCAGTCAGTCAGTCAGTCAGGACCTCGGCCAGTCGTCTTCAGTCCGCTAGTAACTACAAGCAGTAGTTATAGCATAGTCATGTAGTAGCAATACATGATGCCTGTAGACGTCGTCGTCGTCGTCGTCATCATCGTTCAGTCTTTAGCTTTGTTGGTGTAAATTGCAGCTCTTACAGACCTCCCCCCACCACCAACAAGTGTGTCTATATATATATATATATATATATATATATATATATAAATATATATATGAAATAGAAGTGAGATTGAAGAGCTCTATGTCTCACTCACACACATAGGCCCGCTTTCTTGTTGGCGTTTATGGATGTTATCGTCCATCTCGTCGCGTATGGCTTAAAGGTGCGTTTACGAAATATATAGCTTCACGAGGTTAAGATCCGTCCTTTTCCACCGCTCGTGCGTTGTAGCAACAACGAAACACCGATACCGACAACACAGCAACAAGAACAACACCAACAACAATAACGACTCCGGCATTCATAACAGTTGTAGTGCTCTAGCTTAACATAAAGATAACAGCAATAACAACAGGATCTGAACGGGGCGCCAAAAAACAATACCATAGGTGTGTGTGTGTGCAATTTGCTGTTAATGTTACGTGAGATTTTGCCTCCTTATATATATATATATATATATATATATATATATACGTATATGCATCATAGACTCTAAGAGATAAAAATTGCTCTGCAGGGCCCCTCCCCACACAGAAGCTAAGGTCGAAGTCGGGAATAACAATGATGCTGACAACGACGACGAAGACAACAACACCAATATCTACACAGGTAGAAGTAGCATGACAATAAAACAACAACAACAACAGCAGCAACAACGACAACAACAACAACTGGGTTGTGTTGCTGTTTTTACTTCTGCTGTTGGTTGGATGATAAAACTGGTGGGGGATAGCCATAGCCGACGAGAGGAGCAGAACGGGCGTGCCCGACCCCCTTAACGGTTGTCCCGCATCTCCACCCCTACCTTCATCTCTTCCTCCAACCAGCGGCAACATCAGCAGTCGAAGGAAGGAAGGAAGGACCGGCGGCGGGGAGGACTGTAGTCGCTTCCACTACTTTTCTACCAAGCCACAAACACTGCTGCTGCGGCTGCTCTACTGCCGTTAGAGATCGGGCCAGAGTGAGCCAATGTCTGAATGAACAAAACTGAGCGAATCGAGCTAACGATAGTTTCTGCGGCCACAGCGGCAGCAGAAGCAGCAGTACCAGCATGGATGTCTGCCTGCCTGTCTGTCTGTCTGTCTGAACGTCGGTCCGTTCGGAGGTTGGTTGGTTGGTCGGTTGGATCGGTTGAATGAATTGTCTCCTCGTGCTCCTGAGTTGTCGTTGACGAAGTCGTTGGTGGAGCTCACGGACTCATAATAATTGGCCGCCTGCAAAATGTCTTTATTGCTCCCTCTCTCTCTCTCTCTCTCTCTCTCTTCTCTCGCACATTGTCTCTTTGCTTGCGTTTTCGCTCCGTCGTTTCGTCTCAAATTGTGCTTCGTTGTGGCTATTCATGTTCACACCCTCCAACGCGTCCTCGTCTTTCTAATAATAATAAAGGTAAAAAACACGCGTGCCTGCTCTTTCTCTTTTTTGTCATGGTTCTCTACGGACGCAGGCGCTACAACGATGAAGGTCAAACATACTAACGAGAACTTACTTTAGCCACAGTAGGCACGAGATGAGACGAGAACACGAGACGACTCGGTAGCAACACGGTAGCACCACCATTCGACTATGCGACAATCATTACCATTGAGCGTTTGAGTTTTGCTACGAACTTCATTCGCGCGTACTGAGTCCGCCGAGTGTACGTACAGATATGCCCAGCACTTTACTCGACTGGAGTGCACCACAGGTGAAGGAAAACATTGACGTCACAGGCCAAGTTCTCTTGTGGTGGCTACATTGGTTGTTGTTGTTGATGATGTTATTGATAATGATGTTGCTGCTGTTGTTGTTGTTGATGTTGCAGTTGTTGGTGTTGTTATTGTTAATGATGGTATTGTTAATGATGTTGCTGTTGTTGTTTTTGATGTTGTTGGTGTTCTTGGCAATAGTAGCAGCCACGCCACATATGTGTTGTTGTTGCCGCCGATGCTACTGTTACCGTCGACAGTTAGGGAGGAGCACGTCGTGGTTTTGTTGTTTTGGATTTGTACCCCTTCAATGAAATAGCGGATGGCTCAGACGACAAATGCCACGATTATAATGGTGCTGACGACCATGACAACAACAGAAACAACACGAGCAACGGTGGAGACAGCTACTATTTTACTAACGTTTAGATCATTCGGCCACGTTGTTGCTCATGTGCAGAAATGGAAAAATGCCCTTTTGGCGCGCCTCGCGTCATGCGTGCGTGCGTCCGGCCGGCCATCGCATGATTGATACGTGCCATATCTTTGGTCGAGCCTAACCGTAGACGCGCTGTTCGACCCAGCGTTGTTCTACGCTACTCCGATGCGTTGGTCTACTTCTTTGTTACTGATGTTGACCGTAGATGATGTCGCAATTTTTAGACGAACTCGATTGAAGATCATCGATCTTATATGGTGTTGACCTTTTCAAAAATATACGCACAGTCGGAAGCTTTTATATATATATATATATATATATATATATATATATATATATATATAAGTATTAAGTAGCTGCATATCCCAGGTGACAGAAATGCAAACAGCTTTTTCTTGGTTGTGAGACATATATTAGTGAGAGGCCTAGGAGGCCTCAAGACAGATTTTCGTATGAGAACATACCCGTTTATGGTTGTTGAACGTTATTTTCGTTTGTTTTTGCCGCCTGTTTGCTTGTCAGTGCTGTTATTGTTGTTATGATGATGATGGTGGCGGCGTTTGTTGTCGCCAAGTCTGTTGTTATTGTTGTTGTCGTCGTCGTTGTCGCTGTTGTCATTGACATGGTCTCCGTCTATCTGCCAGTAAACAATGTAGAGCGAATCCTTTTCTGCGGTTAGTACTGGACAAACTACCGCTTGATACCAGTTACTGTTACTGTCGTTGTTGTTGTGGTTCTTGTTGCGGCCACCGTTGGTCTGGGTGGTCTTTTCTACCCGACGGTGTAGCTGCTGCTGCTGCGATTGCGGTTGTTTTTGCCGTTAGTACTACTGCCGCTGCTGTTGTTGTTTTTGTTGTTGCGGTTTCCTTCTTTTCGTGGTGGTGGTGGTGGTGGTTGTGGTAATTTTGGCGGCATCTGATATGCGAGTTGTGCCTGTGCCACTCCCGCCGCCGCCACCGCCGCCACCGCCTCCTCCGTCGCCCCCCACGAGTCTGTCGCTGGTTGACACTACCACCATTGGCCCTGCTATATATCCGGCTGGTAGTCCGTTTGGCCAACCGTCCGATCCAAGCGATCGATGAAAGAGCTATCGTCTAGAGGTTGATCAACTTCGTCGAAGTGGACAATCGTTTACGCTCATCTCAGGCACAGGATTCGCCAGTTCTGCCAGTTTGATGTAATAATTAAAAACGATTTTATGTTACGTTAACTTCGCCAGCTTAGCGAGAGAATAAGCGAATGAGCAGACCAGCAAACGGTCTGCTGCATCGATTTACCGTTCGGCGAAGCGATACGATTCTCCTATAATACGAGCGGGGTGGAATTTGGTTGCGAGGACGTGCCCGATTTGAGGGGAGCGGCGTGGATGCCCAGGATGAGGAGGGACAAGGAGAGTCATAGCCTCGTATAGGCTTTGGTTGCGCGCTCGAACTGAGTCCCCACAACAGCAGCAACAACAACAGCAGCCGTGGAAGGAACAGCAACAACGTTGTTGACATGCTAGAGTTGCACGATGTTGCGCACATAGACAGCAAACACATAAGGAGTCAAAGTAGTAGAGAAGAGGGGAAGGAAAAGAGAGGAAATAGAAGGAAAGACAAATAGCCATGGACGACAACGATTTTCCTCTAAAGCGATAACCGGACAGACATGCTTTATCCGGTGTATGGAAACGCATCGTTCTATACATTACTACCGCTTACGTTTTGGGATGATGGAAGCGCAAATAGCCTGCACTGTATACTACGAAAAAATAGATATATAAGTTTTGAATATTTATATGCAAGAGCTGCCTCTTTTTTGTCGGTCACAGGTCTCTTTCGCCCTAAGGGACAGCAGTAACAACCCGAGTCAGACGAACCTGACACTATCTCATATTTCTTGCCGGATTTCTAGTTTAACTCTATCGCACTTTATGCCATAATTTCATTTAATTTCCGATTACCTATCTAGTAATGTTAGTTAAATAGATTGAATTTAATAATAATCTAGCTGTACCACGGAGCCTTGCAATCTAGCTGTACCATGGAGCCAGGCAAGAGAATGACATACTAAACATGCATCGAATTTTGACTTAGATCCAGTTTTATATCTTACGTAGAGTACACCGCGCAAAGCAAGTCACCTTTGTGGCGTTAACAAAGGAATTCCCTGTCGCAGTGTGAATGCTGCTATCATAAATTACATCGTATTTATGTATACCGCTACCCAGCAGTGTGTCTTTAGCCAATTGTACGGCAGAACTGTATTGTGTTAATGCAATAATAGATAAATTATCGCATTCTGGCTAGCTGGGGAGCCCAGACATAATAAGAATAACCATAATAACAATAATGTTCCATTGGATTCTGTTTTATGGCGCACTGGTTCGATCGAGTACAGCGCACAACAATCGAGTTAGTAGCTAGTGCCACCCCTATGCTATAAAAAAACCTTATATATATATATATATATATATATATATATATATATATATTACTATAAAGCGTTTCGTGGTGCGACAGGTGTTGTCTTCGGTGGCTCGCCTGTCGTCGTTTCTGCTATCGTGATTTCGTGATTCGAATGTGGCGTTCGTTACGATAAGCCATGAGCTGCTTTGCTCGACGCGCGATGGCTGAACAGCGATGGCGTTGTCCCGGGTTCGGTCAGCTGTTGCGGCTTTTTAGTTGTGCGGCTGTTAGTGCTGGGCTGGCTAGTTGTTGAGACAAACGTGACCACGTTGGTCAACGAGCGAATGAATACGTGAATGAAGGAATTTGATGACCATTTGATTGCCGTATGTGAGCTTTTTTCCTTGTTGTTTTTCTTGTCGAAACTGATATACCAAGTAAGAACCGCACAGTTCACCTCCACCGGCGCCATCGTCTAACCCACTCTTCAGTGTATTGGGACACGTTTAGCCTTGCTTTAACGTTTATTTTAATATCGTGACGGCGTGTGTTACGCTTGGTACATGTTGCCAGGTCTCAGGTGGCGCTTGCTTACGTGTCTGCTGTGCCGGGGCGAATTGACTGTGTCGCGCAGAAGCCAAACTATTTTGCTGTTGGGAAACGATATTCCCCTGTTCATCACCATTAGGCATTTTAAACATTGACACGACGGAACAAACACTACTATTTTATTACGTTTCTTAATGATATGTATATATATATATATTATCTTTGTTTTGTCCTGTCTATGTTTAAAATGCTTAATGAAAGAGCGGAATTTGTTCACAGCATTAACTACAATCAGCATGAAAATTGACCTGGATCATTATTTTGCCTGCGCAACAGAATTAGCGCGCTGCTGTATAACGAAACGAAAACAAGGTTATTTTTGCAAATCTTCAGATAGGAGATAAGACATCAACGCGAGGCACAGACACACGACGAACAAGAATAGTTATACATATACAAAAAATATGAGGCGAAAAGCGAGAAATAAACGCTTTATGTATAGGTAGATATGTTGTAAGCGACAGTAGGCCAACAGTCAAGCGGGCGGGATAAGGCAGGAGTTTTCTAACAAAATCATAGCTGCAGGATCGAGGCATCTTGATAGAAAATCGTTACAACCTCATCAACAGCACTACTCTACGATTGAAGTTTGATAACATTGGCAGGTGGCGAAGTCCGGCGATGAGAAAACAAGCAGGCCGGTCAACGCAGTCCGGATGCAACAACACATCGGTTGAGTCGCACAGTTAGTTGCAACGCAAGCCAAGCCAAGCCAACGACCAATGCCTAAAAAACACGGTCTGATAGAGAGATACTTAGTGAGATGGGGCTTTCCTGGTCTCCAAGTCTTCCAGCGACGTCAGTTGCCTTTCCTTTGTTCTGCCGTCTACATGCCGAGAATATGGTGCACATGCGGCTGACGGCAGCGTTCGAACTTCGAACTCGTTGTCGTCACCAAGACACAAGGCGCAGTACCGTGCACATGATTTCCCAGTTCCCACTGACACGCAGATTTGTCCTAGACGCGCCAATTCTAGACGTGAACATGTAACCCGATTGATATATGCGCACACACACACACATGTCATGCATGCAAAGTCCTGTGTTTTAAAAAGCGCAAAAACAGAAATGACAGTACATTATTTACACAAACATCTTCAATTCATTAAAGGAACATAGTGGATTTGGAACGTAGCGCGACTGCTAGTTTTTTGGTGTAATTTAGAATAACACGTTGATTCCAGCACAGTCGTAGTGTTGTTGGTTGTCGCCGGCCGGTAGTCGCTTGCTTCGGATATGGACTAGATCGTTTCCGCGTATTAAGGCTACGGTTTTGAAGGACACTGTTACACTATATATATATATATATTGCTGCGACGGGATAATTGGTGGGTGTCCACCCGTCCGCCCTTTCCATAAGATACCAATTACGATACAGGGTAATCACCAGCTACATTTAAAGCCGTCTGACTCATTTTAACCAATATATATATATATATATATATATATATATTATATATGATAGCGGTTCTAGTAAATAGAATTACATTGGTTTTCGCGTTTGAACTCTTTCCTTTGTATACGTATATGTATATATATATATATATATATATATATATATATATATATATATAATTGTTTATTATAGGCCTACGTAATTGTCAAGTTCCTCTTTAATTGCCCGTACGGGTGGCTTAACATGCTTGTGTGGCATTTTACAATGGCTTGAAGTTCACATGCGGACGTACGTTTGTTCGAGTCAAGAAAGGGGCTGGCGGCGTTCAGTTGTTGACCCTAGCGGCGGTCTTTGCGATGGGGCAATCTTATTTCTCATCGACGCCGGCAGTCGTAGCAGCCGGAAGCGTACCGGCTACAATTGAAGACAACGTGACTTTCCAGGCGTGATGTATGTATGCCTGTTTGCTTGAATGGATGCGCCGCTACATGCACGTTTGATACTACTTCCGCATTATCAGGCATGATTGAAGAGCATTTGAGTACCTTCTGTTATTCTGGCTTAAACTAGATATATCACCAATAGTAACAATAATAATTGCAGCAATTAAACACTCACAGCATATGATGATATCTATGCAAACACTGGGCCCTATAAGCAGTAGAAGAACAAAGCGTCATTCGGGATGGAACCGGCGGAACGGAGCGTTTAGAAGAAGTGTGTGTAGAAAAGGACAATGCCGCTGCAAAAGTTGGCGCAGGTTGAGAATCGGACAAGCTACGTAGGTTTTAGTTCATGGTGTGAGTGGGGAGTTAAGGCCAAGCGTTGGCACGTGCCCAGCCTCATTGTTGGTGCCTCTTTTCATAGTCCTGCGCCTTACAGATTGTTTTCCTACAGAATCCTACCCACAGGAATTTTACCGATAGACTGAATTCATCACTGAACGAAACGCACAGACTACTATTGAGTAACTAGGCATCTCCGTGTGAGTAACGTGTTAGAGAGCGCGGTGGCGGCTGGCCTGTCTGCCTACGGGCGAGCAATGTGCATATTTCCGTTTGATACGCGTTTGTTTGAACAATCAATCAGATAACGGAAGGACGGACAGAAGTACAGCGTAAAGCCAAGTCCAACTTATTTCTCTATCTCTATTATATATATATATATATATATATATATATATGTGACCGCAGAGCGACGACGACACTCCCAAGTGCTCACGAAGTCATCGTCTTGTCTGGTGGTAAGCGCAAGACGACAGCTTACCGTCTTGGTAGTATCATAGCCGCCACACCCGTTCAGGGTGAGTCGGGATGTCTAATGTCGGGAAGTCAGCACAGTCAGTTGACGACGGACGGTTCCGCACCTGGAACTGCACTGGATTGCTCATATAGGTAGGTGCTGGTGGCCTTTTTTGTATGCGGCCTGCCATTCTCGTCCCCCCCCCCCCCTCCCAAGATTACTTCCACCGCAACCACCACCACCGCACTGCAGCGGATAACAGCAGGAGATGACATATGGATGGAAATGGGCACGCGTACATGCGGGATGCGTTCAGTGATTTCACAGCGCCGATATAGTGCGCGGCGCCGTGTGTTATCCGCCGCCACACTGCGATTGCAGTGTGGTGGTGTATCGCTTCGAGCATCTGCTCACGAAACACAGCCAGCCGCGGTTTGCGGATGTGCTCGCAGTTATCAGCCTGGCTTCTCCATGGATCTTTATCTCGACTAGAGTTCACAATGTACGCTATAGCTAGCATCATCACAATCACCATCATCATCATTGATATCATCTGTATCGTATCTATCATCATCAGCAGCAGCAGCATCTGGATGATCAATCCTCATTGACGCAGTTCTCCGTCGTTGACATCATCGTATGATGTTACGGGGAAAGGAACGCGCTGTTCGCTGTTCTGCCCGAATGGAGCAGAAGTCGCGACCTGTCTGCGAGGTGCTGCGATGCTATACGAGGCCAGCTCTAGCCCCCTGCATGGAGTTCTGGCCATCGATCGGAGAAGCCGAGGGCTGCACGTCGCCATTGGCAACGGCCAAGACTGTTGCTGCTGCTGCTGAAGCTGCCGCTCAATCTAAAACGTGATCTTCATTCTGCGTCTGATCATTATATCTTTGTTCCTCACGTTCTTTCCGTTGCCTGCTTATCCGTTATCATGTGTAACGACTGCTGCGCGAACGTAGTATGGTGTGCAGCCGCGGCTGATGTCTTGTGATGATTAAGACGAAGTCCAAGAAGGAGCAGAAGTGGAAACAGACGAATAGTAGTGAGTCAGGCCAATGATGATGACGTTCTAACTGCATGTCTGGTTGTCATCCTTTTTTTGGCAACCAACGCCCGTTCCGGTTGTGCCCCTTTTCCCCCCTTCTCCGCCCTGCACTTCGCCTGCCTTCAGATCCATGTAGACAGACAGACCGACAGACCGACGGGCAGATAGATAGATACTCGTAGACCCTAGACACCTGGGTGATGACCCCACATTGGGCACCGGTGACACCCTCCCTGATGTGCACTGATACCCGTCGCAGCCGCTGTTGTGGTCGCTGCTGCTGTTGTTGTTGTTGTTGATGTTGTCATCAAAGTCGTCGGCGATGCTGAGGGCGATATCGACCGATGCTGCTAGCTTGATGCATGGCCGATGCTGCAAATTAGGCTTGACTGTTGCAGCCGGTCAGGCGTTGACCTGCTGTCCAGGTAAGATGTCCGGCCACTTAAATGGTTGTAACGGTTCACAGTGCAGGTGGTACGACAGCAGCTGCAGCAGCAGCATTAACAACTGCAACAACTACAGCTACAATAACAACAGCAGCAACAGCAACAACAACAACAACAACAACACAACAGCAGCAACAACACAACAACAACAACAACACACA
Organism: Dermanyssus gallinae; assembly: GCA_003439945.1. Classification (NCBI taxonomy): domain Eukaryota; kingdom Metazoa; phylum Arthropoda; class Arachnida; order Mesostigmata; family Dermanyssidae; genus Dermanyssus; species Dermanyssus gallinae. The sequence goes on from QVRM01004796.1 coordinate 35,295, forward strand.
ACAACAACACAACAACAACAACAACAGCAGCAGCAGCAGCAACAACAACACAGCATCAAAGCAAGCAACAACAACAACTGCAACAACACCACTGTTCATAGATACAACAACAAAAACAACTGCAACAACAACACCACTGTTTCATAGACGGGCATCTCGTTAATTTCTTCATCTGCGCGTAGTGCAGTGATGAGGGTGCCTTCAAATGTCCGAAGAAGGTTGGATGCGGCTTGGCTTGTATCGCTGGCGCCGCACGCTGACACGTCCCACCCAACACAGTCGTCGTCGTCGCATTAAACGCAATACTACGCAATGATGCTGATGAAAGCACGCGGCGCCGGCTTGGTTGGACGGGCATGAACACAGCTCATGGCACGTATCTCAATTTGAACGAAATGCGCCACTGCGAACTGTCGGCCAGGCGGACGGAGCGTATCGTAGCGTCACCATGAGCGTGGTGGCACGAACCATGGTCGAAGCAGCAGCAGCAAAATGTCCTTCCCGGTGTCTTAACTACCGGACGGTGTCTGTGCTGGTAGCAAGCAGCCAAGTAGTGCCAAGGCGCCTGCCTGCCTGCCTGCTTCGAATCGACACTTCCGGCTAGCATGAGCTGTCGTGATGATTATGATTGTTATTACCAACTGTCGTTATTGTTGTGCTGCTGCTGCGGCTGCGGTGGCTGCTGGCATGAGCTGAAGCAAGTAACGCCTCAGACAGCTTTCTTCAGACAGCTTCAGCTTCAGATGACGCAGCAACTGACGTTACAAGTATGAAGGGATGATTGAGCAATTGAGATTGTCTCAAGTAACACACGCACGCACACACACACACGCATATATATATATATATATATATATATATATACAAAAATGAACATATCATTAGGTATGCATTGTACATTTTTAAATGTACATAGATGACACGTCTCTACCCGGGTTAGCTGCTTTTCAAAACATAAATTTGCTTGCATGTATTATATATATATATATGGATTTTGTATAGTTCCTGTATTATCATTATCATCGGCACATTTATTTCACTTATATTGAGCATTGGTTCCTGTATAATTTAAAGAGTTATACGGGGACATCTGATCAATATATAGTGTCCCGGCACATGTGTGTATCTGCAGTAAAACAGACAAGTTCATCATTGGTTCTCCATTTTGTGCCCTTGTGATCGATTTGTATAGTCAACTGCAAGTGCTCAATAGCATCTAGTCGTACGTATTGAGAACACATGTTCAAGTTTGAACTTTAGGAGTTCAACTGATTCAGTCTTAGAACGGGATTTGCATCATGTACTTCATATGATGAATGAACTTGTTTAATAAAACGCCCGTAATAACTTTTAAGAAAGTCTATCCGCAATCGTTCTACGTTCGAACTTGCCCCCGTTTGTTTCTGTGTGCTAGCCTGCACTCTACAAATCAAATATTCGATTAACAACACAGGTGTTTAGTAGTCAGGTGAATGCTACAAATTAAGCGATAAAAAGATGCGGGTTTGTCGCTGTAGTAAATGCTTCAGCTTCTGTATAATGAGCGGCTACCTAATGGTGCGCCTCGTCGTGTTTCCAGAATATATTATTTATTTAGTAAGTAGCAGTGGTTCTCGAGAGATCACAAGTAGCTTCGATTCATCGGTATTGACATGAACGCGCATATGTGTATCATGTTTGGTGCTATGTCCCTAATGACCGTTTGCGAATTTTCCCTGTTTTTTTTCTAGACCACGATGTGCACATATCGGTCGGTATCACGGTGACACAACCCTGATCACATCGAATGCACAATTACATGTATTCTTGTTTCAGTACACGTACTGCGCGGTGTGCTCGTACTGAGAGACCAATACGTACGGTAACCCAGACTTTATTCAGTGGCTTCCATTTTGCCAGTCCTGGTGGTATGGACGATGATGTACGTCGTGGGAACGGACGCCGCAGACATGGCAAGACATGGAAACCGGAGACTTTCAGGATTCATACGACAACGCCAACGACAATGACCCGATTACACGGGCGCCTATCAAACGAGTGGGAATGATGCACTTGATCAGTCTTCGATCTTGCCGGCTTTGCATGCGGATTTCCCCTCGCCCCTTCCTCTCTCTTCCTCTCCCCCTTCGCGCTATTGCTGCATTTCTGTGCTTCATTTGGAGAGAATTAATCAAGATTATCAGTGCGAATATTGCCAGATTCGTGCCATCCCGCTGGCAAGCTGGCTGGCGCCGCTGTCTGACTTTGTCTGCTATTGCCATTACAGTCGAAGAAGCGGCATCAGAAGCCGCCGTCAAGAAACATCAACACTTCGACCATAAACAGCCATGCTCTACACTGATGATACTGCCGCGAACGAAAACGTCACCCAGCGATTGGAGTCTAGACAACAATAGCAATACACAACAACAGCAGCAATAATAAAGACAACGACTAGTGCTGGTTGGGTGGGTGGGAGAAATAAGTCAACATGTAATTAAACCACAAGCGGATTATTGGAGAAACGGTTGGAGAACAACAACCAGTTTAATAGTTATGTCGAACCTAACAGCGAGTGGTCAACAAATCACAAGCACGAAGGCAAAAGGAAGAGAGATAGGCGATACAAAAAGAGAGAATTACAAGAGTACCGAAGTCGATGACAGCAGCAGCTGCTGGTGCAGAACAAATTGCATCATTGCTATTGCTAATTGTACTGACCCACGCCGACAATTGCAGACCTAGTCCTAATCATTAAAGAGACTATATATATATATATATATATATATATATATATATATATATATATATATATATATATATATATATATACATATAGAGAGAGAGAGAGGCGGCGTAGTCCAGCTAGTGCGCTGGTCATGGCTGCCATGTACCGGGTGTCGCCGGTTCGATCCCGATGTTGTTAACCTGATTTCTTTGAGAGATGCTCATTGAGAATAGATGATAAACCACACCACTGAGACAAACCGCCGCAGTAAACCCTAAATATCTCAACATCTTCGTTTATGCTGCCGCCCTAAGTGCTCCTGATGCAAAGTGGTGAGTCGCCACGTATACACCAGATACATAGTGCATGAAGTGAATACGTTATCTATGGTATATTCAAACGCCGCCTTTCACGAGGAGGGAGTACGAGTTGGGCACCTGCCGCTTTTGCCTGCAGAGGTTGTGCCAAGTAACCAAGCGCAGTGGAATGCGCAAGCTCTGGAGCAATCCTCGTTGCACTACTTATCTCGCCGGAAGCGTGAAGGAGATCAAGGATTAGTGGCAATCCAGTAACGACAATGACAGGCAACGTCGGTCATTGTTTCGATTCCGGGAGATCTGGAATGACTGTAGTCAACCAAAACCGGAACCGTCGCAATAATAATCTCGACAGTACAACAAGAGCAATGACAACAGCCACACCAACACGAATAGAATAATAACAGGACGAACAGCAACAATCGGCGTAACAAAATCTCAAGTCAACAAAATAAGTACGACAATGGAAACCAGTGCAGCCCAGTATCAACACCGGCCACAACAAAACGGGAGCATCAGGAAAACTTACAACTGGTAATATCATATATATATACATATTTATTTTTTGAGAAATTAGTTTTAGCTACCTTTGTATAAATAATTTCCGTTCATATTCGCGCGTGGCTGGCACCCCATCTTGCAGGCGCTACGCCATCGTCACGGGCCGAAGGACATTAACGCACCGCAGCTGCGGCAGTCAAACAAAAATTGTTGGAATTGAATATGTAGTAGTGTCCTGCCCTGGTTGACGGCAACGGGAGAGCGACTCTGATATGCATGTGGCAGGTGGCCCAGCATGAGTCTGGCAGAACGATCTGTATCGAAGTAACAGACAAAGCAACAATCATGATAGCTACCATAATGATAAAAAAAAAGCTGTGATTCAGTATATAAATGTATAATGCGTGTGTGTTTTATGCATGTATAATACATATGCATAAGCAAGAACCTACGAGGATGCCATTCCGACAAACCTTCTCACGCAAAAGGCATCAGAAGAGTAGGCCAATTTCACGCAACCCCTGCATCTTGAGCGATTAAAAACATATGTCGTAAAGAAAGCTGTTATTTAGTTCCTGAACGACACACTCGTCACTTTTACCAGACGTGAGATTATATATGGCATTTGCTTCCTGATCTCACATAGACAAATGTACATCGTTCTTTCATTTAACCCTAAAAAAGGCTGCAATGACGATAAAAGAGTGCAAACGTTCAATCAATTGTGATGTGTATCTCTCGTAAAATTAGTACAAATATATATAATATATATATGTAAAGTTGATATATAGATAAAGTTGATGCATATACAGTGTTACGCTGATTGGTACACGCACGTCCAAAAACCAATACCAAAAAGAGTCATTTTATCTTGTTCTTTAACTGTGCTGATAGTAAGGAAGTTTTTTTAAATCCAAAATCAATCATGTTAGCTTATTATTAGCTCATACTGATCATTGATGGGAATTAGAGGACACTGAGAGCAGAGGAAACAGTAGAGAGAAACGTATTGATAGTGCCCTTGCCCTATCGAAGTAAATATAATTCTTTATTATTCGTTTTCGCCTTCCAAGCGTTGATAAGTTAGCGGAAATAAGTGCTTTGAAGCGACGCTACCGGAGCCGACATAACGGCGGGCGGGTCCCTGTCGACCGAAACCGTTCTCTACCATTAATGTGCCCGTACCATCAACCCGTGTGTCGCAATCCCCTTCATGAATTACGGGGGCGGCGACGAAAGTACCCATTTGATAGCGCTCATATGCAAATGATGATTGATGTTCTTGCAGGGGGTAAGCGATTCAGCGGTGTTGCGGTTGCCAAATGTTGCGATTTGGCGACGACAACCGGGACCACAACAACAACAGCCCAACAGCAACAAGGGCCCACAGGAACAACAGCAAGCAGACAACAGCACAACCAAGGACCACAGGAACAACAGCCAACACGGAGACCCAGCCCAAAACACAGCCACCCAGCAATAAGGACCACGAGAAGCAACAGCAATAATGAGCATAATACCAACAGCAGCACAGCTGGCCACTAAGGACTATTTAAAAACAACAGCAATCAGGACCGCACGCACAAGCAGACAATAAGACCCAACAGAACCAACCGCAATAAGGCACACGGAGAAAGCAGGCAGCCGCCAATATACGGACCACAAGAACAACAGCCGGTAGGGACCATTAAGAACACACTCAATAAGGACCACAACCACAACAAAACCAGCAAGGACCACAACAACATACAACAAGGACCAACACAACAACACACAGCAATAAGGACGCATGCACAACAATGGCAGTTAGGACAACAAGAACAACTCCAATACCACAATAACAATAACATGGAAACCTCCTCCGCATCACTGCAACAGCCCCGTTAACAGCAGCAGCGTTCGACGCCGCTGTAGCTTTGTAGCGTCGTCTGACGTCTGCGCGCGTGTGAAGCCGAATCTGCCGCTGACGCCACCCTGCTATTAATACTTCTGCTACTACTACTCTGCTACTATTACGATGGCTACTAGTAATATTACTACTACCATTAGCACGCATTGCAGAATTGTTCTATTCACGCCGCACTGTGACACCCGCCTGACGTCCCCTGAGACACAAGACAAGCTTACTCACTCATTTGCCTATCATGATGCGTTAGGTCATGGCATTCAAATGTCCCTCTGTTTAGGCTGTCAGCCTGTTTAAGTGTCGATCTAACCCTGCGATGCTACTACCGTACGGTGGGGCAGTCGTTTCGATATGCGGAACAAGATATTGTTCTAATCAATTATGATCATCATAATTATGAATTAGAGCGAGCCGCTGTTCGACAAGTTCTAGTTTCCGCACATACTCGTACGTACAGCGACGGACAAAGGCGGTGGCAATACGTCGGCAGCGGCGGCAGCAAAAAACTATTATATGACCACAACAACAGTGGCATGGGCCAAAACAATATAAGCCGTAGCAACAACGAAAAACAACAATGAAAAACAAATGCAGGGCAATCAATAGCATATATTAACAACAATTAGGCGCGCTAGCTATTAAAAATAGGCGCGCAACAACTTTTGCAGTGCCCTCTGTATCCTTGAAGTCTAGTCAACACGCACTTGCGTACCGCCTTCCTGAAACCTGGACCCGCATTCCTAAACGCATAAGATGCCTCACCACGAAACACCTCTTCTCTCGCGAGTTAAAGCAGTGGCTGGTTAATTTCACAGTCGGAACCAGGCGTGTAATCTAGGTATAGTGGCATTACAAATGTTGTGCTTCGTAACGAGGGACACACCAGTTTTGATTGTTTTTATCCACATTTTTAGAATAGCTGTTGTTAGTTGTGTTGTTGCTGTACTAGTGGACAACTCGTTTGTGTGTTATATTTGCAAGTTTGTTGCCTCATGTGGTGTTCGGCGTTCTAACAAACGCACCAATTGTTGCTTTGAAGTTCTTGTGTAAATCATTAACCACGTAATACCATTGTGTGTAAAGTGCTTATACAAAGCACTCCTTGGATATTGTCGAGAGTAATTATCTGCTTTGTTGTTTGATTCATCTTTTTTTAACCATTTTTATTTACCGAGAACTAAGCGTGAATAAACCACGTTCGAAATTGAATTGAAATTGAATCGAGCACGATTTAAGTTACTAACGTCGGTTAGATTAAATGAAATCATTATGTAGGGTTTAATAACTGAAAGCATACCCTGCAATAAATATTGAAGTGACCTGGACCCTTAAACACAATCAATTTCAAACCGTAATTAAGCCATTAGTAACTAATAGGAATATTACTACTACTACTACCCTATTCGTCTACATTGCAGAACAGTTTGATTTACGCCTGTCATCAAGTAGGTGGGTTCTGTAGTTTCACTTCGACGTCGACCCCGGCGGTGGAGCTCCGTAGACACGCGTCTGCACTCCTTGGCGTCAAACTAGCGAATGTTAACGCCGGGGTTCGAACTTACGATTGTCAGTCGGTTGTCTCACAGGTACCGTGGCAATGCCCTGTTTGAAAGTTAACGCCAACGGTACGTGAGCTGCCCAAGCCACCGCCAGTAGTTAATGTCCAAGTGCGCACACAAGCTGAGGCCTGGCGTGACAGCGAGATCTATCTCACTAGCGATGTGCGCGTACATTCATGGCTTCTGGTGGGCTTGACCACAAGTTTAATTCTGGTCATCAGAATCTATTTATTGTGATCGAACATGTCAGCAGCGTATTGGAAAAAGATGACACACCATGGTGCAATTGGGTTCTATACTTGGTTATTCTACGCCGTTGCAGGGAATTGTTTTGTAAAAAGGGCCCCCATAAAAATGCGACGTTTCATTTCGTTGTACGGTCCATTTCCTATGGAAACGGTCGAGTTGGCCTTTCTTAGTTGATATAATGGAATCATTCCCCATACATTGTATCGTACTGCAAACCACAAAAACAGGATCAGGTGTAGCTTATCCCGTAGTGGAAATCATGATCTAATGACTTTTATCATACGTATAAAGTATACGATAATTTTCTACATCGAAGGTGGAGACTCTATTCAGGATAATTCTACGCGACTCTGTGTATATCATATGCAATCTACAATTGATAAAAGCAATACAGTTTGCTGTTGTTTTGGGGTTGCTGTTGTGGTTCAGGTCCTGTTCGACCTGGCCTATCGTGAAAGACGCGAGTATCTAGAATTAAACATTTTTTTAAAGGAGGTTGTTTTTAATTCTAGACTATCCTCCGTCTCCTACGGCCTTGAAACTCAACCTGGGGTATATCTTCAAAGCACCGAGGGCCAAACATGTTAAGATATCTAGGGTTTCTCTAACAGTCATGTGGCAGCATGGCCGCTGACACTCACGCTGAGTATCTACCACACGTCCGTAAGTAGTCGGTGTGGCTGTTCAGGACAGCTGGGAGCCTGACAACTTCGTCAAGTTGCACCTACCGAAGCATCCATACGCACTTCGTCATCGTCGTCGGTGTTATTTTTGTTGTTGTTGTTGTTGCTGTCGTTAATGCTATTGTTTTTTGTTCTTGTTGTTGTTCATAGATGTTGGTGTTCGTCGTTGTTGTTGTTGATATTTGCTGCCACTGTTTTTGCGGTATTTTTGCAATTTTGCCTAGGCGCTGCTGTGCGATCTCCGCTCAACGATGCTGCGGTCTTTGTTCTTTTTCGTCGATTGTGAACATTTAAGAAGAAAGAAAATACCATCACTCGCAGGCCGCATGCCTCCTCGCATGCAGAATAAGAA